>CABFOQ010024316.1:0-20726 GCA_900660455.1 Gephyroberyx darwinii
TAGCAGGCAAAACAGACAGTGAGAATTAAGTTAAATAACCATAAGAGCAGAGTATTAATCTCATTTAGGCCTATAAGAGCCTTGAGGAGAAGGGGAAAAAAATCTAAGTGCCAAATCCAAATGAGAGATCCGTGAGCCATGATCCATGCATCTTAAATGTACAAATTTTCCTCAATGATTTTTTTTTTTATTATTTCCAACTAATGGACCGACGTGGCCTGCAGGGAACTCAATTAAGGATTTGTTCCAGACACGGAGTTAACGCTGATGTTAATAGGTACATAATGCCCTGTGATCCAGTAGTCTGAATCCCTGACATCAAAACTGAGAACACGGAGGGGGTTGGTCCGTCCCTCACCTCATTCACAAAAGACAAGCTTAAAAGGAAACCCTGAAATTGCCGCTCCATTGCCATTCTTTCACAAAAAAAACAAAACAAAAAAAAAAAAAACTATACACGGAGGATGTAGACATTCTGCACGACCAGTCAGAAAAAGACCCAGCGCTACTTCACTGCGACCATCGCACGGAAATGGGATTAGAAACAGCAACGAGTTAAAGCGAGGATCCCACTCAACACATGGTTATCTAAATGAACAATGATTAAAAAACAAAACAAAAAAACAGACAAAACTTACTGATCAATATTGAAAATACAGGCAACTACAGTATTCTGTTAAATTCTTGATTCAGGAATCAGAGGAAGCTTTCAGCTGTGCAAAGAAGTCAGGCTTGTGTCATCCTATTACATTCAGAGAGGACAAAAGGTACATGTACATACACAACTGACAAGCAACTTGACAATTCAATTCAGTTTTGAACATATTGCAGTTATGTTAACATCTCTGTAGGTTGAGTATACGTATTTACAGCAGCTGAAGGTCGTTCAGTAACATCTGCATCCTCAAGCTTTTCTTCAGTAATAAATAGCCACGCAATATCATGAGCATAAAAATACATTTTGTTAGTTATATCATGAAGTCTACCTAAATAGAGTTGTACGCAAAATGATTAGAAAACATAGATCTGATTGCTCTCTTTTCACATTGTTATAATATTGACAAAGTTCAGGCACAATTCACACTTGCACACATCTTTCCAAAAGGTGTTTTTTTTCCTACTCAGATGATCCTACTGCTGAGGCCAGTTCCTTAAATCACTCCAAGGCACCCGCACCACATCCATGTAGGCGTCTATGCTGCTATGGCCTAATACACTCCAAAAGTACAACCAACCGCCAGCACACAGTTACGCCCTACTCCTTTAGACATCGTTATGTACAACACTAGATACATGGAAAAGACAAATGTGACAAAGTGCACACAACTACCCAGGTAAACCCTTGGGTAAGTAAGACCACCTTTGAGTTGAATAAAGACAGAATCCATCATATGGCATTCCAGGTCGACGCCAGAAAGAATCGTGATGCAACAAACCACCGGTTTCGGCTTATGCTGCCAATTCAGTAACTGGGCGGTATTTCCCGTCTCACAAGGCAATTATCCAACATGGCAAGACAGGATGGCAAAGGCATCAGAATGGTACAGGTATGAACGGTGTGAGACGAGACGACAACGAATAGACCGACTAGACAGAGCAACTAATAAGATAAGACCAACGACTACAACCCACAAGTTACTATAACACACATACAGGTGACAATGACCACAGTAAATAACAAACCTTCAACAAAGATGATGACCTATAGTTAGAGCTACCTGAAAAGTAGTTTACTAAAAACAAAAAGCAATGTATATGACAGAATCATCACCTATATTGTATATCCATTCTTGGGTGTGACTCATGCAGGATATCAACCAGCACTGGGTGTGTTTAATTCAGCTTGCCAAGCAAAGGAGCCAAACTCACGGTGCCAACTTCAGACAAGCTAGATCAAGTACACATCAAGTACTTTAAACTATCTAAAAGTATGACAATATTTACCCTCTCATCGACACCAGTCTCATCCTCAAATCCTGTTCTGAGCTATGAGTCAGTCAGCCAAGGGGTATTTTGGCAAAAATATTTAAGATTACTGTCTGAAATGGCTTTCATACAAGAGGGAAAAAGAAAAATCTCTAGAAGCGTAACCTGTAAGGTCTGCTGATGCAAGAATATATATATATATATTTTTTAGGCACTGGATAAAAAAAAATCCATCACATTACAATCTACCTTGTGCTTCGTCATATAATTAGGAAGCTGGCCACTGCAGTCTGCTTCAAACATGCATGACAGCATTATTGTTGGGCATCTCTCATGTAAACGATTCAGCGATCCCAGCCGTTGACAACCCTCGGTGAGCGCTGTGTGTCCGTGAAGCAGAATGATGCTTCAATGAGCTGCCAAACCTCTGCAATGTCAATCAGGGGTCTCAACCCATGTGCCACGGAGTCTGCAGGTTGTTATTGTGACCGAACACCGCACTAATGATCCAACGGATTAGCTCCTCCTCTCTTGTTGAGGGTGTGTTAATCAGTGAAACAACCTGGTGTAGTCTTTGACTGAAATGAAAACCTGCAGACTCTCTGCCCTCCGTGGCACATGGTTTGAGACCCCTGTCCTACACCAAGCTGTCAGCGCAACGCTACACACAATGCATAATCCTTTGATGATGCTTTGAGGGAAAGTGGTATAGGATCATCCCTTCAACGGCTTTCAAAACTGGTTGTTTTACACTTTGCCTATCAAAATGCTGCTGTCAGATAAAAACCTTGGATCAAACAAGAGTCAAATTTTCTGACTGACAAAGACATTTTTTAAATTAAACAATGGGGTTTAAAAAAGATTTGCAGGAGCATGAAACTTATTCTGCACACACAATGTAATGTTTCAGAAAATACAAAAGAAAAAACAAAAACTAGTTTGATAATTTCCAGGTGACGGCAGTGAAATGCAACCTCTCTCTACGAAGATAACCCACAGCAGTCAGGAGGGTCAGACCACATGAAAACATTACATACAAGACAGACCTACAGGAACAGAGTGTCGCAGAGCCTGGACTGACTTTAAAACCGGCTCAGGATTTTTGCAGCAGAGCATCATCTAATGCATAGCTTTTTTTTTGCAGGCAGGCAGCCAGGCAAGCAGGCAGATGAGACGGAGCAGGCCTGGTGCTCTGGAGCTTGGGAGACCTGCAGGAGTGAAGCCGGTACAAAATAGGGTGTTTGGACTAGAGAGTGGAGACGGAGCAGGACTATGGGCATGGGGGGGGGCTTACTTCTTGAGCACTAGCTGGGAGCCAACTAGTCCAAGTGCTGCTAGACTGTGGTATGAGGCCGACTTGTTAGATCTGAGATTAGTCCATGTGCTATGGTGATGTAATGCTGGGGATCGGGTAAGAGAGACCTCAGTTATGCGACACTTGCTGTGGACGTCAGGTTAGTCCAGCAGTCCAAGTGCTAGTCCACGTTCATGGTATGTAACATGGGGCCAGAGATAGGTAGCCAGGTAGACCGTTATATCCAGGGCTGATAGCTCAGGCAGCTTTTCCTCCACTGCCTCTTGGTGTCCTTTAATTTCTCCATCCCCTCCTCCTAGCTGCCCTCGGGTCTCTGGCTCAGTATCTCATGGTGGACGAGGCTCTGAAGTAGGAGAGGAACTTGAAGCAAAGGTTGACCACAAAGTACCAGATGTTTCTGGCCATCTGGGATCGGGCGATGAAGACGCGCCAGATGAGCACCATCAGGATGGTGTTGAAGGTGTAGCGGATGTTTCTCAGCCTGGAGAACACGGACACAAACTTGAGAACAATACTGCACAACAAAAGAATGACTCACACCTTGGACTAAGTTTGCTAAGGTAAAGATGAAGCGCAAAAGACAAGCAACAGACTTTTCTATATATGCAGTTCTTTTTAATACTGCTGTTAAGATATTCCACGTCTAATTCCTACTTTCTCCCTTCATTTATTTAGAAGTAAGCTGTCGTCCATGTTAGTTATTCATGTGAGCGTTGTTGAAGCTCAGACGATGACTGTAACTGTACTATCCACTAGCAACGATAATCTGACAAGTACAGTTTGGAAGGAAAACATTCACACTGATATCCCTGAGGTCACAGGCAAATGTCATCAGTGGTTAATGGAAGGATAAACAGGGTTAAATTACTTCTGTATGGAAGTACAGAGGATATTTTAGTACTAATCCAGAGATTTATCTATGGTGAAACAAAAACTGCTCTTAATACAGAATAGTAGCCCTCTGCGAGAGCCCGTCGCCTGTTTACTGATGTGTTTGCACGCGATTGCAGCAAGTGGTGTAAGGGCGTAGTGTCTTACTTGTTGAGGTGTTTGCGTGCAGCAGGCAGGCCTGACAGCTCTTCATTAAGGACGTACTTCTTGGTGCCCATGCAGTAACTCTCCATGTACTCTGCCCAGTGCAGCTGACGCACATCAAAATTAAACACCTACAGAAACAAACACCATAGGATATTGTCAGAATGCTTCAAAAGGTCAACTTTTCAGTAATTGAGGAGATTTTGTTGTTTTTTCCATCAATACCCACTCACTTTACAGTGCAACATTATAAATTGTGTGGGTTGGGCCTGGGGGCATGAAAACTCTACAAACTACATTAAATATTATATTAAGAATGCTATTATTGGAGCGCTTCCTGAACGATGATATGCCATTATCCAAAAAGGCTTAGTAGAGTGAGTGCAATTTGTTTTAGTATCACTGATCCCTGTGTGAATCAAACCCCAACCCTTGCAGTGTTAGTACCAGGCTCTACCCACTTAATACTAAATGACTACAGACCAATAACTCCCATGTTTCAGTGGTATACAAGTGTTCATCTAGTTCAGTGGTCTCAAACCATGTGCCATGGAGGGCCAAGAGGATGCAGATCTTCATTCCAGCTAAACACTATAGAAGCTGATTTCACTGAAAAAAAATTGCACTATTTGTTGCCTTGAGGAAATTGGATTTATAAAAAAATGGCTCATCCCTACTTGTTTGTGATATAGAGGGATAACTGGACTTGAAGAATTATCTCATGTTTGGAGCAGGGGAGAGGGCCGACCCTCTAGTCCTGCCAGCCAATCAGGGCAGTGGCTCTTCCTAGCTGCCAGAAGTGGGTACAAGTGACTTTTGTTCCGAGTGTCGACTGAAAGGCTGCTGCCTGATCGAAGGCTGCCAACAGCTGCCCCGCCCACTAACACTTAGCCAAGCCATGTAGCACTGTGCCTTGCTCATCTCCTCAGCCAATGATAGAGCCTCATTCTCTACATAACTAGGTCACATGTTGTTTAGACACACTTTTAGCTTCATCAAGTTGATATGTTCCCACACAATTTGCTGGTCTGCTCGCCAACCTGTCTAGAAGCTGAGCACACTACATGATGGGGCGTCACACACAAAGACAAGGGATTAAGGCTGTGAAGAGCCTGACATTTTGTAATGACGATTATAGTTTTACACTGCTGCTGCAACTTATCAAGAGTGGAGCAAGTGGAGTTGGCAATCTATTTTTTGTCAACTGCATGAATGGGACTTGCTAAAAAGAGACTTCTTGGTTTGTTCTCTTCTCATTGTTGAGCCCCAAAAGTTGTTTAAATTTCCAATTATTTCAGAAGTGTGGACACACACACACCTTAGGCTCAAGGAAATTATATAAAATTGTACAAAGTACTCCCCCCTGTTACTTTCTGTACCAATACAAAGATACAGCTGCCTCGTCATTAGTTACTATTGTTATTTATAATATTATTTATAATATAATAATCGCAAAATGTCAGTATGTCATATTACAAGAACAGCTCTAATGCGCAAATGAAAGTGAAGTGTTTTAATTTTAGTAACCCAACAGGCCTTCTAGAAATCTGAGTTGCTCCAGACACAGACCCATCCAGAACAACGCCCCTATTCACTACAAGCCGAGGAACCAAGTTGAACCACTCCATTGTACCCAGCCTACAATCAAAGACATGCGGCATTAAGTCAATGGTAAATCTGTGTCTGCCATCTCAATAGTGTGTAGATTTGCCCATGTCAGCCCCCTGACACACACACACACACATAACAAAGCCTGAATGATGCAGTGTGTTAGGATATGCACCAAGACAAAAAAAGGCAGGAAGGGAGTTAAGACCAAGATAAGATGAAACTTGGAAAATGAAAAATGGAACATAAATAAGAATAGTGCAAGGGTAAACATACTCTCTCATACTTTTCCACACTAGAAAAAAAAAATGCAGTACTGTATTAACAGGGTGTACAAAAAGGCATGTTTAGCAGTAGAACTTACTGGACAAAAAAAACAACCATGTGAAATAACTGCAGGATGAAATAAGTGACAAAATACATACAATATGTAACAAATTGGCAAAATAAATATATTAAAATACAGGTATGTAATAAAACCGTGTGAAAGATGGGGAAAGGAGGGAGAAGAAGAGGAATTAACAGCAAAAAGCACAAAGAGGAGAGAGCAATTAAACCAGGAGTCAGTATGGAGATCAAACAAATGTCAAAAGACTTGAACAAATAAATGCAGGGTGATTCTGAAACCCATCATTTGAAAAAATGTAATCTGATTTCTGAATAAAAGCCTTTCATTTTTCATTAATACATCATGATTTATACATACACGCTAACATTTTTACAAATACATTTCAATATTTTTGTGTGGATACTTTTAAGGTTGTTCTTGTAAAATCATCAAGGAATCCACAAATACTAGATGCGTCAAACTCAGCAGACTAACCAAGAGTAAGACTTCCAGTTTAGGTGTGCGGCATTCAAAATAAAAGCTCGAGTTTAAATGATACAGATTTACTAACTAATTTCTTTTTATTATTAATGATATAAGGGAGATATCAGATTAGTGTTTGTGGTCAAAATGGTGCATGGTATGGTATTTGTCATCAATATTATGACAAAGTCTGCGTATACGCTGCACATTACAATGTATTGCAGTTTTCATTTTTTCAAATGATGGGTTACAGCTACAAATCCCTCACTAAATCCCTCACTACGCCATTTGTTTGAGTCTCCTTTTGAGACCATTTGATCTCCATACTTCATATTCAATTTACCCTAAATACGAGCTGCCAAGTGGGAAAAAACATGTCAGCCTAGTGGTAATTATAAGTAGGGTATTTGGGAATTCATGTTTTGTAGGCTCTGATATTTCCCACATGTAAATCCATGCAATCCAACGAGTTAAAACACATGAACTCTTCCAAGTTGTAGCAAGAACAAGTCATCCTGTTCTTCTGCTTTTTCCACTATGTAAACAGTGTGACGTGTCCTTGCCGCCTTACCTTCTTGTCCTCAGGGCTCATCTGGGCCATGAGCATGGCTACGTTGTCAGTGTTCCACACCCAGGAGTGACTGGTGAAATACTCCAGCACCATCATGGCTTTGTGGAGGCGAGTGATTGTCTTCATCATCCTAAAAAGGTGACGGGAGGAATTGAGGAGAAGCCATGAAGGGAGGGAGGATGAGAAGGGAGAGACGTGGAATAGAGGAGAGGGTATGGTAGGGTGAGGCAAATAAGATGGTCGCCAAGAGGAGACAGAAGAGGGAGGAGACAGGAAGTGAGGCAGAAAGTAGAGTAGTGGGTATGGTAAGGTACAGAAGGGGAGTAAAGAGGTGAGGGAATGAGGTGGTTGGGAGAAGATAGGTGATGAATTGGGAGTGTACAGGTAGATAACATGAGTGGATATGGATGAGGAGCAGGATAGGGGACCATAATGTTAGGAGGTGGTGCAGGGTGGGTTGGGACAGGAGGGACAGCGATTAGAGAATCTGCCGGAAAGCTTACAACAGAGGTCATGACACAGGGAACCATAGTCTTGAGGCAATGCGCAGGTACCTTAGTAGCAAAAGCTGCCATTGGTTGATTTTTTTTTTTACAGTCTCATCTAGCTTCCCAATCTAATACTCAACAATATACAAACCCTCTTCATATACCCATCATTGCATCAAGAACATTCACTGTGTCACGCAGGTTATATCCCATGAAATACCATTATCACACCTGCACAGGAAAACCTTCTACAAAAGCCGAAAATGGAAGATTTGGTACGACTTCAATTAATTACTGGATGTCCAACAGGAGTCCTTGGTAGAGGTCTTTGGTAATGAATGCAATATGTGCAGATGTGAATAGGGACTTGAGTTATAAACGGTCAGGCCCATCATTCCTCTCCTCTGGACAATGACAAATACACCTCATCTGAGGAATAACTGGATTTAGTCTGTGTGCAGGCCAGGAGGACAGACCATGAACTGTTGAATGGAAACTACCAGGGAAACCAGGAACCAAATTAGTAGTTTCATTACATTAACCGAAATATAGTTTGGGTTATTTTGATTAATATCAAACACAAAATGGATTTGTTGTGCAATCCACTGAAATATGAAAGATTTCCTGGGTTGATAAAAAATGTCCTCCTGTTAACACACAAGTGAATCCAGTTAATAAACTTTAATACTTGAACATAGATTAATGTTAGTTCAGATCTAGATGATGATAGTCTAATGCCATTTAAAATATGGTGCTGATTAGGTTAAGAGGGTCTCTGAGCCTCGACATTGTGTAATTTAGACTATGAGTCAATTCATTAATACTTTCGTTAAATAATATTTCCAGTCGAGAGCCTGGAGTGCATGACTGCAACCATTTCAGATTGCAATTTATAAAATTGGCCTTAATCCAAAATAGGCCATTATGATCTTTTAAATTAAATGTTGGCATATGAACCATTTATACTAAAAAAGATTGTGATGACTCAGATTCCCTCTGTGAGAGCAAATGATTCAGAGGTGGTGACAAACATGCAATGGTTTATCAGCGCAGAGACAGAGATAAGCATTACTTACAGTAGGTGACAAACCCAGTTAGGATCAAATCACACCCTGAGAACGTGAGTTAGCTAGTAAGCCAAATAAATTCAGACAGCCAAATGCATTGAAAATTTGGCCTATAAATAAAAAATAATTTAGTGTATATATAGTATAGTATCTGAAATGCCTCTGGCTTGTAGCAAAGTTCTCAGAAAAAGTGGATACCAATCACTTTACATGCAAACGGTTGTATTCAGTGGGACATAGAATTGAAATGGAGTCAATTAAGAGGCAGCTATAACCAGCGACTATATGTACTCAATTGTCTCCTACTGAACACAAGTTTTTGAATTGGCCAAATACCATAAGTCCCATGGTGCCTCTGGATTTTCCATGATTGGTCGAGGAGCGAAGGATGACAGTAATGGATGTCATGTTCACGGCATGGCTTATATACAAAAAAAGGCAAGTGGAACTGTCCTCTTGGAACTAAAAAATAAAAAATAAAAAATAAAAAAATTCCATCTTCTAAAATGCAAAATGGTTCAAAAGGTCAATGCAGCAGCACTTGGAAAAAAAGTATTGGACATTCCCAAAAATAGAACAATGCTCAAATCATGCTTTGACAGAAACCGCCACTTGCGGTCATCTGTCTTTATTAACCAAGTCCAGCCGATGCCATGAAGTCAAGCAAAGACACGGCAAACTTTTGCTTCTTCTGCCCCCGACCCTTTCCTAGCCCCCACCTTGACACACAACCAGTCAAAAAAAAACCACCCCCTGAAGGACAGTAGGGTAGAATGGGTTTGTGGGAACATGAAGAAAAGGTGGGGGCTGACTGGCAGGGAAGAGTGGAGGCAGTTGCAACCTTACCGGGGCTTGCGGCCTGTCAGCCTGAGATAGCCGTCATAGAGCAGGGCAGGCAACGTGTGGCTGACAGTGGTCCAGTACTGATTGGTAAAGGGGTTGGAGCGCAGATTAACATTGGGCCTTCTGAAGGCCTGCTCTAAGGGGTTGGTCTTGAAGGTCATGTTTATACAGTACTCTGTAGGAGAGAAATACAGATATCACAGGACAAGGAGGACACAGAACAAAGGACGAGATGAAGGAGGTTGTGTTTTTCTTTTCTTTTTTAAGTTTGTAGGCAAGATGTAGGCCCTGTAATGATCACTGCTAGCCTGTCGTTAGCACAAATATTTTAAAGACTGCAGATCAGAAATAATCCGGATGGTACCTAAGCAACAGAAAACGCTGGGTCCCATTGCCTTCTCACAGATGAACAATTAAATCCATCCTGCCCTGTCAATTCATTGTAGTGACAATTCAGCAGCTAGCAGAGATTTCTTTGTAGGGCCTACATCTGGGCTGGGTTCCCAAAAGCATCTATAACACCAAGTCCATCTTTATTCAAATGAACTAAGATGACCCTGATATTAACGTTTTGGAAACCCAACTGTGAACACTTACATTGCAAGTAACAAGACTGCAGAACCCATAACCGATCCCCTGTATGCAGCAGGGGATCAGGTGGGTTATACATCCTTAAACTCCCAGAACAGCTGCACACAAGCATCACATACAACATTAGCATCACAACTAGGACGTTAGGCTACTACACCGATACAAAGTGTGACAGAAGTAAAGCAGCAGAGGTGTGGCGGGTTTTGGCTTTAGACAGAGCAGGTGCGGTACGTCCGAGTCGGCGATGATGAAGTTACCTGGGCTCTTGTCCAGTCAGCCTGAGGTACAGATCATAGAGGAAGGCCGGAGCCTTGTGGCTCACGGCGATCCAGTACTGATTGATTAGGTGATTGGTTGTGAGATTAACATTGGGCCGGCGGAAGGCCTGCTCAAGGGGGTTCCTCTTGAATGTGGATATTACATGGTGCTCTAAGAGACAAAAGGGTGTTCAACAGGAGTCATCAGTAAGCAGTTCATGAGTTCAATTAGACTTTGAACTCTATTCCAGACTCGAGAGGAAAGGTTTGTTCCAGTTCATGGCGAAACAAATCTTCTTTAAATATGTTTTACCATGATAATCTATTACAGAAGCAAAGACAATCCAACAAATTTACAACTACAATTGTTCTACTTCTGAATGTTCTCATTTCAGTCTGTTGAAAGAACTGAGTTTAATAATGTGTATCTTTTAAACATCGAAGCTGCAACATGCAACTTCTTGACATTAAAATAACACATAAATAACAATAAATAGGATATACTATACATCAGTCTATACATGTCTAAATCCCCTTGTTTGCCTGAAATTGTCTTTTCAATGATGTTGTGGACGTTTTGGGGCGTACACCTTTTGCTGTGGCCATGTTGTATTGGCGTGGCTGGTAGTGAGCTGAGTTGTGGCCATCAAGGTATTGCTAGTGACCACAACAAAGGGAAGTCATAACAGCAACCATGGGGAAAAGCAGTCAGACATGACAGAACAGCCAAGCCAAACGTGCGGCATACAAGACCAGTTCAACAACAGGGGTTGGCCTCGGCTTTGCCTTCTTTGACGAACTTTCCTGCGGTTTAATTGGGAGTTGATGTCAGCAGCTGTCATTGCTGTGAATGTGGCTTAGAAAATAATTGTTATAATGGCATCTTAAATCTTCCGGTAATCATTTAATACTATAGTAGTGCTACTTTGACAGCTACCATAAAAAGGACACTTTAGGTGATTTGAGCAAATCAGGTTAAGCTTCCATGTGATCGAACAAGGTTTTTCCATTGCTCCAAGACAATTAATTGTGGTTGCACTGGTGCTCCCACATGCAATTCTTACGTCATACGAGTTAAAATTTAGTTTGCATTTGATGATTGAGCTTTAGAGCCAAAGTTTACTCCAAAATATACACTTTGAAAAGAAATACAGAAGAAGGGAATGACACTGTCCTCAGCAGAACCAAATCTGGGACACAAAACCTCCTACCCATCAATAACTCAGTTCTCCTTTCCTTGTCTTTCCCTCATCTTTTTATCCAGCAAGAAATGCAGATAAAGAAATACAATTACCAGATTGTAGATATTTCAATCAATATTTGTTAACAAAGTCCTCATAATGCTTCAAAACCAAGACTAATTCATGATGTCACGAGACACTTAAGCTGGGTCAATGTAGGATTTTTCCTAGATAAGCATTATTCCATTTTAGTGCTAATATCTTTGGACCAGAAAATGCACCCCTCTCCTCAGAAAAGCCTATTGGCTCCTGTCCCAGGATCCACAATGTCATCTGCCTGTTTATCACCCCCCCCCCCAAAAAAAGTTTTTTGATATCAGATTGGATTCTTGGTAATGTTACTTCTTGCTTGTCACTCTGTTGACTCAACTTTCCAAAGAATTCTGTTTTAGAGTGGGATTCCCTTTAAGAGCAATCAGTAACAAATAGCGACCACCCAGGATACACAAGAGACAGGTGAACAAAAGCTCAAGCTTGGGTGTGGTAGGCCAAACCAGCCAACATCAGCTCAGATGACAACCAGGGTATGTCATTAGATGCTACGCTTAAACATCTGCGCTTCCATTGTTAGGGGCTTTTACGGAGGCTATGTTTAGCTAAGATAAGAAGCATGTCATACCGACTTCACCCCAGTGAAATGGGTTGATTCCACCGGTCGTGCAGTTGTACACCAGGATGTTTTTAGGCCTGTTGAAAGAAGCAGGTTTCAGACGAAGAGCAGATGAACTCCATTGAATTCTACTCAAGGTAAATCAACATTTCAATAAGATTTAAAATTAACTCATAAAAAGTACCAGATATATGCAAACTAAAATATTTGGGTGGGTCTCCAACCTGTTGAACATCTGTGATCCAGAGTACCAAGCAGCAGCCAGTGTGGTGTTGATGACCACGTCCACCGGCACCAAGTCGGCCACAGCGTCATTAGATGCCCTCATTGTACGCAGGATTCCCTTACCAGCCTACAGAAGACAGGAGAAGGATCATTAATATCAGTACAGTTTCCTGAACTATGGCTTGAGACGCCAAAGGTTTTGGTTGAGATCTGCATCTGGTGGGTCCCAACATGACAAGATTACTAGTATGTCTTCATTAGTCCCAAGATCACACCTCATTTCTTAACTTCAAGTACCAGGCCAAAAAGAATTTGTCCCTGCTGTAATCCAAGACTTTGTCATTTCAAGAATTCAACCTAATTTTGAAGACTGGTGTCAGTAAATTGTGAGCTCCTTGGACCCAATTTTTTTCTCATTAGTGGCTGGTCGGGGTGGAGGTGGTGGAGAGGTTCAGCTATTGCTAGAGAGCCCAGCTTTCTCTGGAGAGAGAGAGCGCTTGTTTAGCAGTGAGATTTGTATTTCCTTTTATTTCGCTCCTAAAACAAAATATCCACCCTAAAACACTGTACAAAAAAGCCATTGCCGATGTACCTTGTATTTCTGGGTCCTTTTTCCTGTGATTAAGGTAGACGAAGTGACGTTGCATGTGTCAAGTCATGCAGACTCAAAAGACAAGGGCTTTTTTTCTAGACCCACCAACGTTCAACAATCACACAGGAAGAAATCCATCATAGAAGAGGAAGAGTTATCAATTTCTCTACCGACAGTAGCCTCAATAGGGGCCTTTCTCTCCACTACAAATAACAGCTAGCACTACCGCTAGTGCTCTCTCCACCTACACGTAAAACCCACAGCTAATGTTGCATTCACGTCATATGGGAGTTACCAGAAATATGAGCTTCCAACTGAGGAAAAAAACAACATTCATGCCAACCTCCTAGTGGCAATTCCAAATAGGGAATATGGGAACTTTTCAGAATACTTACTGCAATGAATATTCCACTGGGTCCATTGAAGTTATCAATCCAGCCCTGAAAGAGTTATTGAGTAGAAGTTGCATGAGTATAAACGTTTAAAATTCCTATTCTCGTTTTAGCACAGAAGATAGGACCTACACAGAAAAGAAAACCCCCCAGCTTAGATTCATGTCTAAAATATCTTATATCTATCCTTCCTAGTACTTGAACTGGACCTTGAGGCAGTGGTTCATTTTATTTTATTTTTATTAATAATATTTATTTTATTCATATTTAACAAGCAGGATGTGGGTGTCAAATTAATTGCCACCTTGCATCCCATTTTACCCAACTTCTGAAGTTAACAAGTGAACAATTTGTACCAAACGGTGAAATGCTCTCTTCTTTAAACTGCCTGTTGCCTTTAAGGTGAAAAATAACTAACAAGCAAATAACACTATAGGCCTTAACAACTGACTGGGAAAGGCTCTTTCCAGCTGGCTCCGACTATGGATGGTCTGACGATGGCTACGTTGAGGTTTCCAGCCTCCTGCTGCACCAGATACTCGGCCAGGGCCTTGGTGTAGGTGTAGGTGTTGGGACGTTCCCCAATCAGCTTGGGAGTCAGCACAGATACCAGCTTCTCATCCATCCAGCTGGGGAAACAAAGAGATTGGCTTTATTTTATGAACACCAAACCACCTGCAGTGAAAAAGAAAATTCTTCAATCCAATGAAATAAATGCAAACAACTCCAGAAGAACAGTCAAACTGGTGCCATGGCAGGTACTATTCTCTCACCCCAGCTGGGGCCTGACAAATCCAAAGTCTACGTTTGGCTTTGACTGTGATAAATGGAATAAAACAATCTCTCAAGACAAAATTACAACATGCTCAACAAGATATGGTATATACATGTGAAGTGAGGGCATGTCTTATGTGTATCTGTGTTTATGTTGTGTTGATGTGTCTGATTTGTGCGCCAGTCACACACACCACACACACCACACACACCACACACACCACACACACAGAATGTGGATGGGTTTGCCCTGAAGAGAGAAGCATGCACCCCTCAGATGGCTTTGACAGAGAGCATCATCAACATGGTTGTAAAAGACATGAGACCGCCATCGATGGTTGAGGATGAGGCTTTTTACAGATGGTCAAAACATTCCGTCCATCACACCTTACCTTCCAGAACAAAGCTCATGGAGCAAAAATATGAAGCTACACAGTGTTAAAGATGCTATAGAAGCAACCAAGAACAAGATTGCCCTCACAAGTGATGCATGGACTAGTGTTGCCACCGAGGCATATCTTGGCATCACTTTATAAGTGATGACTGGGAGCTCACTAGCTTCTGCCTTACAACCATGACAATAGAAGAGACATTGCTGCATGGATTGAGCAAACTGGAAAGATTTGAGATCTCTACAAGCAGAATTGTAGTGGTTGTTTATGACAATGGCTATTGTGCTGCAAACATGTTGGAAAAAACATGGGTGGGCGTCTTGTCTGCTGCGCAGGCCATACCTTACAGCTGGTTGTGAATCATGCACTGAAAAAGCAGCATCTCTTAAAGACAGAAAATCCCCTGTCTAGGTGGAAGCTGAATGAGACAAGGTTACCAAATCTTGCATCACTACCCAAATCATACAAATCAGCAGCTGGGAACATTATGGAATCAGGTTTGTGCCAATATAGTCAAACAAAACTTCTTAAAAATCAAACAAAAATAAGAATTTGAGAGAAAATAAAACTCACTGACGCAAAAAAAAGTCATCTCAAAAGTAAAACTTATAACTTGCAAACAAATTATCTGTATAATCATGTAAACTATTGGTCTTTTACTTTTTTGATATGTCCTTTTGTTTACAGTTCCCTCTGCTTCTTTCTCACTGATTCACTGAGGCACTGAGCTGTCACTCAAAAACTCATTAGCCAATGGGGCACCCCTGAAAAACACCCGCTCACGCGAGAGGTTTGTGTCAGAACTGCAAACAAAAAGTAAGGCAGCGCAAAGGAGAGAGCTGGCAGCTCAACTGCAAAGCCAACAGAGGGCATTTAAGCATGAATAGGTTTCCTGCTGACCTCAGTGCTCGTTTATGGTTCAAGTATTTTGTTTCCCTTTTTCACTTTCTAGCCCACGTCAAAGAGGATGTTCTACTTTTGATCTTGATGTCACCGCAAAGGAGGAGTTGTTTTTGGACTTGTTTGTGGCTTAATCCACCACTTTAAGCCAAAGGCTTACTTGCACTTTCATTTTTGTTATTGTTACTGAGTAGGGGAAAGTGGGGTGATTTGAGGTAGTGGAGAAGTTGAGCCACCCCTTGTTTCTAGGCAACCATAAACAAAATTGGTCATATGACCACAAATTTTTGAGGAGTCCTTCATTTTACTCAACCTGTGATGGACAGAGGCACATGGAATAAGTGGTGAGCACATAAGTTCAAAAAGGTTTTGCCATTCCAAGTAATTTTCTTATGTTCAATGAGTCATGATTCTTGTGTCTGAACAATAACAGAAAAGTTTGAAAAAAATCTCACACGTTAGTTCTTTAGGAAGCTACAATATGAGGTTAAACTGTTAGCATGACTTTATCTCTAAATTGCTGCATGATGCAAGTTTGTTAAAATGGTGGGGTGGGGTGATATGAGCCAATAGGCCTGGGGCGAGTTGAACCACAGGCTTAACTTATAATTATTACTTATGTATTATTTAACTGTAATTCTACATTGCATTCTTACATTTTATTACAGAAATCAACTAAGATGGGACATTTTGGACTAGAAGTAAAGAACAGGGTACCAGAGAACAGGACATGCCAATCAAGTGTTCGAGTAAGAAATTGAGACCATGTCTCAGCGGCCATGTCTCACAGTCAGTGCAATAAAGAATCGTGAACTGGCATTTGAGTTGGCCGAACAAAATGACATTGATGTCCCTATAAGCTGGATCAGAGAGGAAAAAGCAGGAAAAGTGTGCATCATCATTCTCCTGGGAAAACCCGACCATCACCTTGTGACTGAAACTAGCATATAGAGAAGCGCCCACAAAATGACTATGTGGAATGGCTATTATTAAAAATACATCAGCGGAAAAAAGTATCAAAAGGGGCATTTATTTATATCAAATGCTTTAATTGGTTATGTTATGTTATGTAAACTGCAATGGTTCAATAAAGGATAAATAAAAAGATGCCCATATAAATGACATTTTAACCTTTTCTAGGACGTGATTGGTTCAACAGTTTCAAATAGGCCCGGTTCTGTGAGGGGCATTGCAGCTGATTTTGCACTTGATTTTGTTCTGAAAAAAATCAAATAGGCCTTGTTGAAGAAAACTGGCCTTTGAGGTTGTAAACTTTAAATAAAACCTTTAAGAAGTTAGTATTAAAGTTGCCTTACTTTGATATAGAATGGTGAAAATATTCTGTTTTACTTAAACATAATCAATGACACAAATTACCCCCATGTGGCTCAACTTATCCTCTCCCCATGCTCAACTTACCCCTATTTTAGATCTAATGTGATGATTTCCAGGGATGCACAACATCCTGAAATATATGTGCATATCTTAGTTGGAGACATTACTGTCATGCACTCACTATAAAGATGCCTCAAGTAAAAAGTGGCTCAACTCACCCCACTCTCCCCTACTGAGTTTAAGTTACTGAGTATGTATGAGTATGAGTATGTTTATACACTAAGTGGTATATATACACACAAAGAAAAAAATTATTGATTAAGCTGAAGTTCAAATCTGAAGTTTTTTGGATCATTATTTTCATTAATGGGATTAAATGAAACAGGAAAATAATCTTTACATTAGTCTCTTAATCAAATAAGATTAAATCAATTACTACAATAATAGGCTTAATGTACATGCAAGCAATGCCAACAATGGTCAGAGACGTTACCTATTATCCAAAATGAATCTTTTATGCCTAGAATTACTTGGACCATCTATTTGAAGGCAGTTGCAATAGAAATTTGACCTACCAAACAATGGGAGGAGTGATACTACATTTAATGAGTTTCAGTCCATTATGTACTAGTTCTTCATTTTACTCACTTCCCCTGAAGAGAAACTCCCACCTAAAGCAGCTCTGCAGTCAACTAGACCGGTATCTCCCCACAAGGAAAATGTAGCCACTATCCATCGTCAAACCCTGCATGCTGCTTGTCTGCACCGTACAATCATCCAACTTCCATCAAAAGCTAGAGAGCTACTATACATAGAATCGCTCAAAATCATTTCTACTAAGCTCTATTCACTCCACAGGCTTCTAATGCTTTACTTATCTAGCTTGACAGCTGAGGCTGGCAGGCTCTCCAACATTAGTGCTACTAAGCAGCCATTTACTGTACTACCATGGCTCAGCTGGCAGGCCCCGCGTATTACTGACATTAATCTAGATAATCCCTAGTGATTTCCTTTTAGCGCACCTAGCAATCTGGAGGAAGAGAGAATCCTTTCAAAAACGGATTTTATCCTCCTTCAGCCGGCAGAAGGGGCAAGGATGAAGAACAGGAGTTTTGTCTTATAAACTTTCATTCAGACAAACTATCTGATTTGTCTAGATGGTGATGTATGCAAAAAGTTTAGCAAAAGTTAAATATTAAGTTTTTGGTTATCACTGATAGTTGAAAAAAAACTAGTGCTTTTGGGTGATGACAATAAGTGACCAAATAATGTTCTTATTATCTTAAAAACACACTAACTAAATACTGTAACCCACCTAACAGAAGCAGTGAATACAGTTAAAGCAAGATTAGCTCACCTTCCCTTGAACTGCAGAATCACATTTAACGCCCGCACTAAAGATGCTGCCTCATCTTATAGCCTTGAACCACTTGACCCAAGGTTTCCCAGCAGAATATTGCCCAGAGCATCACACTGCCTCCGCCGGCTTGCCTTCTACCCATAGTGCATCTTGGTGCCATCTCTTCCCCAGGTAAAGGACACACACACACCTGGCCGTCCACATGATGTAAAAGAAAACGTGATTCATCAGACCAGGCCACCTTCTTCCATTGCTCCATGGTCCAGTTCTGACGCTCACGTGCCCATTGTAGGCGCTTTCGGTGGTGGACAGGGGTCAGCATGGGCACTCTGACCGGTCTGCGGCTACGCAGCCCCATACGCAGCAAGCTGTGATGCACTGTGTGTTCTGACACCTTTCTATCATAGCCAGCATTAACTTTTTCAGCAATTTGTACTGCAGTAGTTCTTCTGTGGGATCGGACCAGACGGGCTAGCCTTCGCTCCTCATGCGCATCAATGAGCCTTGGGCGCCCATGACCCTGTTGTCGGTTCACTGGTTGTCCGTATATATATAGTTGATTGACTGATTAGTTGGTTTTCTTTCTTTCTTTCTTTATACATTAATTAATTTATTTAATTTTGGTCAGTTTTAGTCCTCCAAAAAAAAATGTGATGTTAATAAAATTGGAAGGAATATTAACTTTCTATTGTTTGTAAACTTAAAATAATGACATAAAACAGGTTTAGTCTCTATAACATTTTACTTGTTCAACCTTGACAATTAAAGGAGTAAATAAAAATAATTAAAAGGATGAAAAATTCACTTCCCTTCTTTTATAGTCCAAAAGATTTAGTAGTTGCAGTAGTAAACTGTGCCTCAAAATGGCAAAAAAAAGTACTAAACTACTAAAACCACAATTTGAATATAGCTGAACTTCCATCAAGATACTGCAAAATGTATTTAAACTACAAGCTAAACTAAACTACTAAGTACTGTGCATCAGTTACTTTTGTGTGCTGAAGTTACTTTTGTAGCCAAAATTGATGTAAGAACATAACCCATCAAATGACCGTTGTCATTGAACTAATGAGTATTTATTACTAATGAGCATTTTTACACGGCTTTGTTGAATACTCAATTCTGATTGGCCAGTGAAGGCATTGTGAAGTCTGTTATTTCTCAAGGAGTGCACTCAATTTTGTTGATCTCTAATCAGATCAACAGACGACATCTTGTGCCAAAGACATCATTTTTTTGGTGGAAGCTGGAGAATTACTTTAGCTTATAATAATTTTAAATCAATATTTTGTGTCAAATAATCAGTGTCTTTGGTAAGTAGCTGTGTAATGAGCAAGATAATGTACGGCGAGCCGTTATCCCATTATCACATTGTTAATGTTTGCAAGGCGGTAAATGATAACTTTTATCCACAAGCCAAAGATCCAGCAGGTTCCTCCAGGATAACATTACTGTTATCCTAGAAATGTGTCCAGTAGCAGCCAACAGTAGTGGAGTGGAGTACACAAAGCTGAAGAATATAATTTGGATATTTCAAGGATGAAATATCGCACCTCTCTTTTATATGGGAAGGAGATCAGTTAAACTCAAATCTTATTTTCGTACCATCTTTTTTTGACCATGTATGACAGTTTTCTTTGCACTGCATGTCCCTTAACAAATAATTTCCTGGTGTTCTTTTTCTTATACCGTCCATTTGTAGTTAGTCATTAGCTCAACAACAAGCTGGTTTTGACTGCTTTTAGTCTTTTTAGTCTTGAATTTGGGAAACCTACAGGTTAGCCTGCCTTTGTACATGTTGTATTTGTTCATTTCTCCCCAGGCCTCAGTGCGGCTGACACCAACCACCCTGCTGTATGCTGGGAAGTCTCCTGATGGACACCACATCTTGGTAAATGAATCAACCAAATTCCTCTACCCGTTCTGTGGCTGGGCAAAAACGTCATGTGGTCATGTGGTCAAGCGTAGGTCTCCTTTTTATATCTTGTCATGAAGCTGTGCCGTGGTTGAAGATAACCGAGTCAACAAATATTTTATCTAAAAGCAGATAAGATTTCATTATCACAGCTCTGTGTTACATATCGTGCGATAGCATGTTCAAGTTCTATTCTTTTGTTCAGGTTTTCTGACTGGTCATGGAATATCTGGGATATCATGGAGTTTAGAGAGGTGTATTCCAGCCAGGGGAAGTCAGGACATTTGATAGGAATATAGCAGAATGTATTTTACAACTTGTTTCACACATTTGTTGCATTAGATGGTGGTTTTCAGCCAAACTGCAGTGGGAACCAGATTGTTTACCCCTTTTTAGAAAAACAACTTTAACAAACCAGGAAGGAAGAACATTTTAGGCCATGGAAGTCATGGAAAAAGTCATGAAATTTTACAATGAT
>CABFOQ010024318.1:0-12079 GCA_900660455.1 Gephyroberyx darwinii
GGCAGTTCCACAAATGCAAAAATGTGACTGGCTGCACAAAAGTCCATCTGGAAACAATGAGGGGCTGCATTCCTGGTTTAAAGCCAGCTGGTTTGATTAGTGTGTGTGTGTGTGTGTGTGTGTGTGTGTGTGTGTGATGGGGGTGTGTGTGTGTGTGTGTGTATGAGATAAAGGTATTAACCTCAGTGTGAAGAGTCTATCTCCGTAGAGGATAACCTTTCGGCTGGTCTATGAGTTCTCCCACTGAGGGTGAAATTGAAAACCATGAATCAGTCCATCACACTCATCATCCTACGTCATCCTCCTCCCCACCTCTCCCTTTCTGTCTCTCTCTCGTTCTCTCAATTTCAGTATTTGTCGCACCCCTCTCTGATCTCTTCACCTCCTCCTATTGTCCCTCTCTCATTCTCTACAGTAACCATCTCTGTATCCTCCATACATCTATATTTTTCAACTCTTTTTCTTGAGGCGTAAAATTGAACTCTTCCTGTCCCAACCCATCCCACTCAGTGCACTGTGTGTGTGTGTGTGTGTGTGTGTGTGTGTGTGTGTGTGTGTGTGATCCGCTCATCCTCTCTCACAGTCCCCGCCCCCACCCTTGACACTTCAAAAATTCAAAGTGTCAAAACGCACTGTTTCGGAGAATGTGTTAGCATTCCCTACACTCCAACGTGAATACGCCCGATAAGCTTAATTGGAGGAAAGAAGAATATGAGTTTGTGTCTGAGAGAAAGGAAATAGAAAAGAAATAAGTTTGTGTATATGAGAAAAAGAACGAGCAAAAGAATAGAGAGAGGCGTGAGTGCAGGGCAGGAAATGAACTCCAGCCACCAAATGAATGCTGGTGAAGTTTGGGGGTGGCTAGTTAGTGTGGCTGCTCCACCAGCCACCCTGGCAGGTAACCAACTATCATTTGGAGGTCCTGTTCTATTCTAAAGACCTAGTTGGTTGGTCAAATAGTGAAAGTTGCTGTTGAATTTTGGGCTTTAGCAGCCACCGTGGCCTGTAAACAGAGGAGGTGGCTTCCTGCCCTGAATGTGTGTGGGAGAGAGAAAGAGGCAGTACAGACGGCGTATCCAACAGAGCTGGATTATCCCTGTGTTGGTTTAATAAGTGCAGCAAATGGACCAAGATGTGCAATGCTGCGTAAAGCGGGCGAGTGATACGCTGCCTCTGAGGTGATCCATTATACATGAAGAGCTAATATGTAATGTAATCTACACAGCCAGAGGAGAGGAGGGAGGCAGAGGAAGAGAAACAGAGTGAAAGATGAGGAAGGGGAGCGAAAGAGGGAGAGGGAGAAAGATACTGGGTGTATGTGAGTGAGTGAGAGAGAGAGAGAGAGCGAGAGAGAGAGTCAGGCCTTAACTGCTGACAGTTGACGGATGAGTTAAAGGAGACAATTTGACACCATCAACACAGACCTGCTGTGACTGCTGTTTCCTGACAGGGATGTCCTGACTGACAGGCCCTTTAAGCCGATGAGTTATTAACTACTTTTATTGCCGGTAATTTGAGAAATATTATGAATGAAGTCACCAAAGGTTGCTAATTCAGACATGCGTGTGCTTAGTTTGTCCAGAGACACGCACACACAAACACACACACAATCGATCAAGGTCCGCTGAGATCGCACTGGCAGTGAAGCACTGTGTGAGCTGATAGTGTATGAAATGAGGCTGTGTGACAATCTGTGCATTCTTTTTAAGTGTTTATTTGAGTGCTCATGGGTATGAGTGTGCATGTGTGTGACAGGCGGGAGTGCTTTTCTAGAGAGAGTATTTAGAAGTAGACCGGTGAACATCTACCCGGCAGGATATCGCATTTCCCTTCATGTCTTTCACTGTCTATCTGTCTAACTAATGTTTTAGTCATGTTACCCGTCTGTCGTCATGACTCCTGTTGTGGTGACAGCCATTATCCTGGTCCTGTCAGTTACCCATGTAGTAAACTCCATTTCCCACCAGATCCACCCATCCACCACCACAATAATACACTGATGTTAACAGCAACAAATGAATGTTTACAGTAAATGAAAGAGCTATAATTTTGTCACACTTTCAACACGTTGAGGTTCCTTTTAGCACATGTTGAACGCTGTCCTGAAAGATATAATGTTTAAAGTGTAAAGGAGGGCATTGGGAAAACAACCGGGGATGTGCAAAAGTATTTAAAGCATTCATTTTAAGCCAACTGCAGTGAGGCTTGTATGCTCCTAATACAGAGGGTGAATTGTTTTGGCTTTTTTACAACTAAACTTTGAAACAAAAGAATTCAGTGTAGTGG
The DNA here is from genome assembly GCA_900660455.1 of Gephyroberyx darwinii. Classification (NCBI taxonomy): domain Eukaryota; kingdom Metazoa; phylum Chordata; class Actinopteri; order Trachichthyiformes; family Trachichthyidae; genus Gephyroberyx; species Gephyroberyx darwinii. The sequence continues at coordinate 2,287 of CABFOQ010024318.1, forward strand.
ACTCAGACTTTTGGACCCCACTGTGTAGCTGTAATACACCCAATCAACAGGATGGGAAAAAAGCAGTGAACTCATTTCCACAGCCATCCTCCCTGCATGCGTGTGTGTGTTTGGCAGACACCACCGACTGCGTGCTGTGTGTGTGTGTGTGACATAAAAATGTGGATCAATAAAGCGTTCTTTCTGTTCTTTCTTTCTCAATTTTCTCGTCAAGTGGAAAGAAACACAATTGGAGAGTTGTGCATGAAAGTGCACACAGCTGAAGGGAAAGTAGATCATCGAAATATGATAACATCGCCTTCCAAATTTTCCCCACCAAATATTTTGGATTCAATAAATTACTTCATGTCAAATCGCATCTAATTGAAATGAGTATGAATGCAGGATATGAAGAAAAATGTCCAAAAGAGGTCAAGCAGAAGTGTCTGGTTTTAGTCTCAGATCATGTGACATAAACAGTACAGATGTCACACTTTTTCCTCAAGCTACAAGATGGCAGAGTCTCAATCATCAGTTCCTTTGCCCTGAATCCAACCTCTACTTTTTAAGAGGCATACGGCAAGAAAGAATTAAAGGAGAGACATTTGAGATTCAACCTGCCATCATATGGGCTCAAACGGCCAGATAGGAACAGGGAAGTGGAAAGAGGAAGAGACGGAATCAGGGAGAGGAAGTGGACTGTATTAGATATCCATTTGGGGATGAGGGGTAAGAGGACTGGGGCATAGACAGACAGGGTGGCACAGTTGTATGGGCTGTGTCTGAATGTCTCAGCATCACTGCTTTGGACAAATGTAACACACCTTTTGGAAATAGTGTCAGGATATGAGTGTCTGCTAAATACCTAAAATGTAAATTCATAGTCATCCCTACTGTAGCTACTGGTCTGTGGTCAGGTTTGGGGTTCCCATACCAATGGTGAAGGAAATGACTGAGGGCGAGGATTCTCAGCATTCAAGGACGTCACCCAGAGCAAAGAGGATATTGATTCATGTGTAACAACAACTCCCTTCTGATCCAGTTAAAAACCTCAATTACACTTGAAGTCTATTGTGAACCACTAATGCCTATTTTGCCCACTCAGTCACGTTCTAAAGAGCAACCCCCCGTGATCACTGTAACAATCAGCATCAGCAGCACCGCCACTCTCAGCATGATCATCAGTGTGTAGAGTGCCTGCCCAGATCAATATACTACAGACATAAAGGGCTTGATGAAATTCCTAACAGACCACTTACTGTATATCTCTACTTGTTCCCCTGATGAGCCCTGGTCCTCCATGATGTAATCTAATATAACATGAGTTTGGAATTAAAAGGTATTGAGCAATCAATAAAGTCAATCAGTCAAAGATCTGACATCCCAGCTGACAAATCTACCTTTATAGTGCAACACCCCGTGGTACTGAATGCAAAATCTTAGGGCAATTACAAATCATTATTTTGTGCTCAAACAGACATAGAACCGTATAATTCTATCAATTTGGTTTTGGTTCTTTAAAGTTCTACCTCACCATGAGAACCAGTAACCCCAGTTTCAATGGGAAACTGGATCAAATGGTCTAATGATAAAAATGTAATTATCAAGCCAGTTTTGAAGCACATAAAGACTAGACTGCATCAAATTACATAAAGGTTTCCCTCAAAAACAGGGTTTTATTCCTCTGGTTTTGACGGCCTGTGATGAGGCTGCTATGGGATGTCCTCACTGCAGAATGAAGGACCAACCTAAAGCACTTAAGAAGACCAATTTCTCCACTGACACTAGCCTGGGTAGACCAAATGCAATGCAGCCACAACACATGTTTTCTGTAAGGGGCGGGACTCTCGCTTTTTCTCAACTAGAAAAAGTTTCTGTATTGCCGTTACTATCGCAATCAGTTATCGCTGACGTTATCATTATCGCTATCTCTGTCGTTACCGTATTTTTGCTCTCTCCACCGTCACAAAGAAACGACTAGATGCAGCTTGAGGTTTGTTTGAGGGAAAGTGGGTAGACTACAACACTTCATCACAAAATATTTAACGTCACAGATTGATGATATATATTGATGATATATAACAGTGTAAGAGTATCTGATGGTGGAATTTTCCTTTAAAGGTTAAATACATACACACACACACACACACACACACACAGTTTGCAGTTTGTGTTGCATGTTTACAGCACAACAGCAGTGATCCATGACATGCATTTTATATACGAAAGGAGCACATTTTATATAAACAGTATGAAATATTTAAGAATTTTCAGTTCCCTACAGCTCCCTGGTTCTTTACAAATTTCTCACACTGTGTGTATGTCTGGGTATGTGACAGCGTGTGCACTTTTGTGTTTGTGCGTGTGTGTGTGTTTACCAAACTGCCAAATTGTCTCGGTTCGTGGGCTGACCTTGCTTCTCGTCTGTTTAAGAGAATAACACCCTGTCACTGTTTCAGCTGAACTGTTAACCTTAGGGACCGCTATTACCTCAATAGCCTCAATTAATCAATCTTTCCATCATGAACGATTTTAATCTCATGAATTTTGGTTGTGTGTGTGTGTGTGTGACAGTGCCCGATGCTTAGTGATCATGTCTGTATCCCTCCTGCCTAACACTATAATTGATTTCCCTCTTTGTTTTCTTTATTTATTTCGTGTTGTTTGTTGCTGGTGGTGGTTGGATTGAAGGACAAGGCGTCATATTGAGAACCTTAATGAAGCCGCTCTTCTCAGCTGTGTCCTGACGCTGATGTTACCCTCTGATGCTCTGATCGACATTTCTCACAGCGTGCCAACTATCCCCATTTTCTATTTAGCTGTATTCGCTTTTCAATAAGTTCTGCCCTACACTCTCTCACTCTCCTGTTATTTTCTCTCTCACTGAACAGAAAGAAAGAGAGAGACAGTGCTATCACCCACCCACACACACACACTTTTCTGTTGGAGTTGTTGACAAAGCAATACCCCTGCTGTGTTGTCTTCACGTATGATTGCTCTGCTCTACACACCCACCCACACACACACACACACACACACACACACACAGGGCCTGTTCAGTGTAAATATCTGTGTGTAGCAGCAGGTTTGTTATAGTTGCTGACTCTCTCCAGAGCAGGCTAGCACCCATTAATAATGGACAGCGGGATGCAGCTTGGACAACAACAGAGAGACAGGAGCAGGGGGAAGACAGGGATTATGGAGGGAACGCTAGGATTGTACATGCTAGCTCTGCGGTTCAGCTTTCACAGACCTTGACTCTATAGGCACAGGGATCACATGTACACCTAGAATTGCAAATCCATTCACTACCAGAGACTGACACAGGGGCTCAGAGAGCGAGAGAGACAGACTTGAACACAGGTGTACTGCAGAGGATTGCACCACAGAGCTGACGTTAAATCTACTGTCTATCTTCAACAACGCACCCACCTGTCCTTGGTTCTCATGTGAAGGAGAGAGGAAGAAGTCTTGCTCTGCTTCAGTTGAAAGAGGACATATGGGCCTCCTCTTCTCGATTCCTCTGGGGCTGCCTCGCTCTCCACATCCCCTCATCTCTGTCATTTCGCTTTCCCTCTACAATCCCATCTTGTATGTTGCTGTGTGCTGTCACACTCTTAATGATATTCCACAGCAACACACTGATTCAGAAGTCACGGCTCAGGAATGCTGGTGGCTGTTTGCATTTGTGCTTGAGTGTGTGTGCGTGCGTGTGCATTTATGTGCTGCATGCACGGTCGCAAGTTGTATGTCTGTATCTGCTTGTCTCGGAGGGGTTATTTGAGAGGCCTCATCGTGTGGCTTTATGCACTGTTAATGTCGAGGAGAATAAAAAATACACATTACATGAACAAAAAGCTGATGGTCTATGACACCGTCGGTAGGAAAATGAACAGTTGGCTACACCAGATGCACTCCCTGACTCGCTTTGATGACATCATACCTTCGGATGCCTCACGCTCCTTGGGCCTTGACATACATCGGGCAATCTGGCAAACAGGTGGACTGCATAACCACTTAGGCACTTAGGCATTTCTTTGTTTCTATTTTTAGAATCTAGACCTCTCAGTATACACCTCATGACATGAGCTATGACATAATACTTGGTGCTCCAGTGCAAGAGTCTGGGCTGTGCCTGTCAGACGAGCTATCAGGTTCAGAATGGAAATAAGACTGCTCATGTTGGACACAATTAGTCTGTGAATCAGTGGCATTGGTCTAAATTCATCAGAGCACGTACGTGGGTCTTTGACGTAATTCTGCCCTTGTGAGCTTTGTGAAGATAATAACTCAATAAACCTGATTTTGTGAAATGTAATTTGGGTGGAGAGCACTTTGAATTAGAAGTAAAGGGAGTAAGATCACAACCAAACAAACTCAGTTGAGTTATGAGCCAGGCCCTCAATCCGTATGCACTCACTTATGAACACACACACACACACACACACACACACACACACACACACACATAGAGACAAAGATTAAGCTTTGTGTCTGCAGATGCCTCTGGCGCATATGGGACTATTTCGCTTTAACAGAATCATCCAAATATTTTTTTTCAGTAGATCTCAAATATATCTGAGCTGACAGAGAAAAATGGAGCCAACTTTTCTGCTTCGTTTACTACACTCACTTTTCATCCTCACAAAGATTCCTCTTAGACATGAAATCTGTCAGAGAGAAATGGAATAACTTTCATCCTTTTCATGGGCTTAGGAATAATTGCAACCCCCCGTGCAAATACCCCTAACACGTTACAATAGACTGTTTGGATCAGCAGCTTTGTGCTTTAGAGAAATGGAAATATTTCAGCACACTGCTGTATTTATTTGAGATTACAGTAGACTACTGGCAGCAGGGTGGCCAGTACACTGTTTATTAGCACTGTCAGCCATAGATACATTACTGTATCTACAAATACAGTCCCATGCTGTAATTTTAGCATACCCAGCTAACCAAATTATGTCACCACTAAGTATTATTATATTATATTTATATTACAAATATTCAAATACTGTATTTATTATTAATTTAATCAAATCATGCCAAGAATTGTAATATTGTCAATATTGTTTGATATGTTTAATATAATATCATGATATCAACTGTGTAAAGCAAATCATGTTAAATGTTTATTATTTATCAGCAATTGCAATGTAATTGGCAGCAACACTGCTGCACAGGTCAGGTCAGGTCAGGTCAGGTCAGGTCAGATCAGGTCAGGTCAGGTCAGGTCAGGTCAGGTCAGGTCAGGTCAGGTCAGGTGGAGTGGAGGCCTCTGATCAGCAGAGCTCAACCAGTAGAGGCGCTCTACTGATGTAGTGACTCTCATGGTCAAGGCATTACTACAGATAGCCAAGTCTGTTATGGTTTTATCAAAACAGCATCAATTAATTGTTGTAGAGTTATGCATTGATATGTAACTTTACTTTACATTAGAAACTGTTGACAACGGCGACTGGTCTGAAACCACAAGGTTTTGTCCAACAAGAGTCATTTATCACATCAATTAGAGAACAGCTGCCTCATAACGTCAGCAGCTGAGTCAGCCACATAGCCACATCACTCCAGATGGAACGGATGAGACAGCCTTCAAAATAAATAGATATTTTTTTCAAAATTTGACATGACAGACATTATAAACTAACGCTATTAATATGATTATTCAAGCTACTCAGAAAATAACAAAAATGCTGCTTCCACTACAGTCCAGTATTCTTACATAATCTAATGGTTTTAGATAATGCTATTGTAATTTAGCTGGTGAATGTTGCTACCACCGATTCAAATGATGCACTGACCAAAAAAGTACCTAATAATAAGCTTAGTTTATATATCAGTTTTATATAGTTTTATATGGACAGTTGATCTACAGCAGCACACTTTTCTGATACTGTGGTTCAAAGATTTGCCCCAGGATGCATTGTTGTTCACAGTAAAGTTCATTAAAGGGAAACAGGACACTGCTGTTGGAATTTGGCTGTTAATTTACAGCTATCTCTTAGAGTGTGTCAAATAGAGCAGGAAGTACATTGCAAATCGAAACACTGTTATACATCAATATTTGGTAATGTAAATTGTAGACATCTCGGTATGTTTGGTGATGAAGGGCTATATAAATAAACTTGACTTGGCTTATGTGAACACTAACTATCAAAGGGTCTCTATGTGAATGTATATGTATAAATGAATGTATAAATTAAAAAATAGATATTTTCTTAAATGCACATGATCATATGTGCATGTCATAACAATGCTATAGTTGCTGTGGTCACATGCCCATGGAAGTGAGAAGAAATTAAAGGTTTCCTTGCAATAAATGGCTGCAGTTATATAGCGCTTTTATCCAAATCACTTTACAACATATGCCTCTCATTCACCCATACACACACACACACTGATGGCAGTGAGCTACCATGCAAGGTGTTGGCCTGACCATTGGGAGCAATTTGGGGTTCAGTGTCTTGCCCAAGGACACTTCGACATGTGGACAGGAGGAGCTGGGGCTCAAACCTCCAACCTTGTGATCAGTGGACAACCTGCTCTACCACTGAGCCACAGCTCCCCCATATTTTCCATTTGTCGAGGTCTCAATTTAGGTCATTTTATATATGGCATAGTCTAACTATCATATTCAGGTTTCTCATAATTGGGATATTATTTGCTTGTTTGTGTTGTTGCACCCAGGATATGATGTTGATTGAATACTGTATTTGAGTATCCCAAATGATTCTGAACATAAATAAGCATGTAAAATCACTCATTGAGTAGTTTAACCACATAAGGAAACATCTTGTTATGCAAAGGGATCTGATGCTACTGCTGTCATGGTAACTGTTTCTATGGTTCACAGCGAGGCAAGTATATGTCAAGGCTAACGAGGGTAGTCGGTTCTTTTTTAATGATGATCAAGAACTGTTTTCATTTCTTTCACGTTCTCTGAAGTGTTGAGGCAGTTAGCCAAGATCATCCCAAGTAATAACAGCCATGGTTGCTAAGGCAGAGATGTAGAGCTCCAAAACACATTGTCCATGAAGTAACCCGTTGGAAAGTTGCTGTTGCTTTTTAGCCTTGGGGCTTTGTGTTGCTGAGGATTGAAATAGCTTTTGGTTTTCAGTCAGTACTGGTATTGATGCTAGGGTTGATCAATCAAGCCCTCATAAAGCATCAGTCATGTAAGCCTAGAGCTGGCTGTTTATTGTGTATTATATGCCAACACATTTTGTGGTGGTTGATTGAAACATGCAGGTGGCAGTTTGTGGTTTATGATTGAAGTATAAAGATTTTAAACCATGTACCTATTGTATGTTTGAGGCTTCATAAACGGACTCAAAACTGTTGCATATTCAAGTTTTCAAATCTCTAACCGCCGTTTGGAAAACTCAAAGAAATCAATCAATCAAAGACTGAAAGAGAATGAAAGGGTGAAAAATGAGGCATTTGGCATTTTTATTTTTATTTTATTTATTTTATTTACAACGGAGTGAAGAACAAACTTGTGATATTGACTTATCCAAGCAAGATGTGTTTATTATGGCAATAGTCATTGGTTGCACTGTAGTAATACTGAATTATGAAGACCTACACCTTGTTACCCAGCATCCCTCAGTCTCTGTGGACCAGAACCAGATTGTTGTGTCTTTGTTGCACCCTCACATGATCTCCTATATGTTTTGATATAGTTGCTATGTGGGTGCCATGGGTGTTTTTATCCCTCCTTCTACACAACACAAATGTACACACATGCACATGCACACACACAGCAGTAAGATAACAGTTTAGGTGCATAGGATTATAGAGATTTCCTCAATTCTTCCTTGAGAGTAACTGTTTGTCTTACAAGGTGCTTTTCCATTTTCCATTAAAGCTTATATAAAAGACTGTTGATGCAGTGTGCATGTATGTTCATGCACGTGTCTGTTTGCGTCATTGTGTGTCAGTCTGCCAGAGGCCTGTTTCTGTCCCTCATGTTTGTGGCCGTCACAAGAGTCATGGTGTGTGTCGAGAAGTGTTTAGCAGACACACCTTTAGACAGGTAGGTTGGCAGGTTAGTTTGGATATGACACACACTCACACACTTGCTTGTGACATTTTTCTCCTCAGGGTTAAATTCTGGCCAGTTAGGTGAAATGAACGTGTCACATTTAGTTTGCATTGCTAGACTTCTATTTAATTTTTTGGTTGCATGTTGTTGGGGGCGTGTGGTCAATGTCGTTGGTTTCCATAGGAAAGGGAATGTATGGGACCAATGTCAGGATGAAGGAGGATATCGAGTTGGTAGATTACATGCTGAGGTGTAAGTCAGACATTTTTATGGAGTCCAGGGAGCAGGGGATGGCTGAGGATTTAAGGTCTAGGTCTTGGCATTCTCCATGGGAGAGTGAGAATGGTATGTACTGGACAAGCCTTCTCCCCATGTGCTCTCTCTGTCTCTCTCTCATTCACACACAACACACATGCACACACACACAAGCCAACTTTTACAGCTCTCATCTGGACATCGCTGGACACGCCCACCATTGTACACGTCTTCCAATCCAGCGCAGCCATCATTAATCTGTCATAGTGGGAACCAAACTTTTTGCCAACCCAGATGTCTGACTAAGAGGAAGTGGTAGCGAGTTGAGAATGATATTTGTATCAACCCTGGGTGCCAAGCTATCTGCACTACCTCAATATCATGTGTAATGCTTGCAGAAAGGAACTGATTTTCTCTAATTTTCTCTACAAGAAGTGAAGGATAGAGAACTTTGTACTATTAATGGTCAAACTATGGAAGCTTATAGGCTGTCACTAACACCAGTGCAAATCAGGAAGTCCTCAAGCACTGATGAGGGGTTGAAGTACCAATGACTAATGTGTTTACAGGGTAAAAAACTATAGGCTATGTATTTAGAGGACAGGAGGTATCATGTGTAAACCATAGAACAGTGTATCAGCTACTGTAAGGGTTTCAGAGGAGATGTATGCAGGGACAGTTCCTGCTCTGCTATTTCTGTATATTTCCAAGGGTGGTCCTATAGGATCCGAATGAAACAGGAAAGAAGATGGTCTGTTAACTCTCCCTGGAGAAGGCAAAGGAAATAGGAAAGGGGATTATAATAGGGTTGGCTGATGGGAAAATGCATTCTGACAACTCAGTATCAGTTTGCTTGAGTGGCTAGGCAGTTAGACAGTAGTCGAGAAGGACAGGGAGAATCTGTGATGAGAAAGGGAAGGAGAGAGAGAGAGAGAGAAGAAGAATAGACAGAGAGAGAAAAAAGAGAAGAAAGAAAGATGGCCCTTGCTCTGTTTGTGAAGCGTAACATCTGCAGAGGGAGCAAGTTCTGGGTCGCCTCCACCACCCAGTTAATCATAACACACCCACACACACACCCACACACACACACACACACACACACACACACACACACACACACACACACACAGTGTAGTGAATTGGGACAGCAGCATGTAAACCAGCACCCAGTAGCTAACTGGCGCCAACTGGGTATAGTGGTAGGCCACCAGTATTACCACTGCCAGCTCCTCAGCGTTGGGGGAGACCACAGGTGTGCTGCATCGGCAATCAGCTACTTACCTGCGGGCTGGCAGAATAAAGAGACACAGAGCTCCAGAGACCAGCACAGAGGAAGGTGGTCTCCAGACAGAGGGCGAACCATACGAGGAGACGATATTGTGGAAGTGGTTGTTCTGTGCTTGGCCCCTTGCTATACAGACTGGACATGATTGAGCGTAAATCAACCCACCAACCGACCAGCCCACTGTCTCTCACTCCCTCTCAGTGTCTTCCCGGGTCCAAATCGGCAACGTG
>CABFOQ010024320.1:0-20866 GCA_900660455.1 Gephyroberyx darwinii
GCTGTTGCCAATGTAGCCGGAGGCTATACACAGATGTACATACACTTCTTTCTCTGGGACCTATGGTTATGTGTGCTTAAGCATGCATTCATTAAAAATAATGAGGCATGTGTGTGTCTGTGTGTGTGTGTGTGTAAAGGCTGATGCGTTCTGTAAGTGTGTGCTGATGAGCTAGATCATTGATTGGGTCTAGACACAGTTGTTAGAAATCCTGACTCAATTGATTAGCAAGGGCATTTAGTCCAACGCAGCACTCTACAGCCATACACACATATAGTTCTTACTCTTCTTACTTTGTCTCTCCTTGTCTCTCTCTCACACACAGGTCTCTCGCACTGTCTCAGTTACACACAGAGACACACTCAATTTAATTTGGCAAAAGATTAATGTGTACAGCCAACTTTCCCAGAACCATTGCAATAGTTTAAATGACGCCAATATTAAAAATAGTCCAAGTGATAGTAGGATAGTAGTCATCTTGTAGGTGTTGAAAGAAGAACAAGTCTTCTTGCATTTTCACCTATTTTCACTTTGGAGGGGGCTGTTGGACGGAAGACTGTTACTAACACGTGTGTTTTGAGCAAATTGTAGAATTTAAAGTTTTCACAATGGGAGGTTCTGTCTGATTGAGTGCAATGCTACTGGTCTACTGGTCTGTCTCTTACGGAGGCGAGATTAGTCTCTGGCGCGACAGAGAATATACAGAATAGACAGACAATATAACAAGCTGCACATTGTTAAATATATTATAGGCCTATTCCAAGTAGACTTTTGTGATCGTGCAAGTTAATATCGCGATGATGATAATAAAATCATACATTGTGCAGCCCTACTCCACGGTAGTGAGGATCCAAGAAAGTGGGAACATGCATTTGTTTTTGCAAGGGGTCATCTTCAGAGTTTGGCAAGGATGCTTTTCTTGGTCTTGTGTGTCAAGTCATCATGATGTCATCATCCTTAATAGAAACAGCCAGGACAGTCTTTTGAAGCAACTGCATCATAGGTAGAAGTGATGACACAGTCACATACGCATCAGCAGATAAAAATATCTGTAAAATCTGTAAGTGGCTTCAGAGCAGCCGTCAGGCTTTCAAATACACTTTTCGTCCTGCCAGTTAAGGTTAGTGGCTGCCGTCTTTCTTTGGTGAAGATACACTTGATGGCTTTGGCATGCACTCATATTCTGTCCACTGTCTGTTTAGACACCCAGTCCTCCATTATGAAATAAATAAAAGGCTATATATAAATATAGTTTGCACTATATTGCCTATTTACTTACTTACTTTCAATGTTAGCAAATCATGGGGATCAATATGGCCCTGTAACATGTCTATTTTAATTAGGCAACGGGTAATAAATAGCTAAAGAAATTCTTATTCAAAATTACAGCAGTAAAAAAATCACAATCCTTTCTTACTGTGTTTGAGCATGCTTTTTTGTTTGTTTTAAAGGAAAATCAGCTTGTTCTGGTGCGAGGTGCATACAGAGTCTGTTAGCCACTTGTACTGTTTTCCATAGAGACTAAATCTCTTGAAATGTTTTTTTGTTCCATTGCCACCATTGAAGTGGATTTTGGTTAGGCATGGCTTGATTAATCAGAGTTGTATTTGTTTTTGTTCTGCATCTGGAGCACAGTAATATTAAGTGCAGTGCTTTCGAGCCGGGGCTCTCCATCATTCATGCCAGCTTGCAGCATCTCCTCCAGTGTGCTCTGGTTCAATGACCCTGTCATAAAACACCATTTTCTGACCTTGGAAACATGACAGCTTTTTTATTTGACTGAAGTTAAGAAATAATTCAAAACGTTATGTGCATTATCCACTCTTATAAAAAAGAAGTGGATGTGAAAGGTTGATTTCCGTGTCCATTTTGGTTAATATAATAATCAACTACTCATGCCATCCCGAACTGACAGTGATATGAGTGTATGTGCCTATGCGAGTTGTGGAGTATGTGTGGGTTTGAGAGATTGCATTGCAGTTATAGAGACTGTATGAGAGAAAGAGAGAGAGAAGTTGGTAGAGCAGAGATTGACTGGGCCCGGGGTCAGAGGTCCTCTATCGAGGCCGTGTTCCTGGCTTTATGGGAACATAAAAGAGCTTGTGGTGGGCAGCATAACAATGGAAATGAATTATTTTCCAATGTAATGTGAATAAGGCCTCCCATGAGATCCAGTGCACACCAGAAAGAGAGTTCAGTATGTTTAGAATCACTCGAAAATCTCAGATCTGAATGGGAGGAAAATAACATCAGCTTATGTCTATAAATTTGTTGAGTTGTTTTGCAGACGGTAATCTTCAAAGCAGATGAACCAAGGTCTGTTTCTTTCTGTCCATGCAACACTAGATTGTATAGAAGTTGAATAGTAGAGCAGTTCACTACTTGAAGGTAATGAACTGATCCGTAAACACCAATATCATCCTTAACTATTGCACACTCCTTCATCCTACCCCATGTATACCACACCTATTTGTCAACGTAGGTACACCTCTCCCAAGTGGAGTTAGATTGTAATACAACAGCAGTTGTGTTTCTAACATGATGAACTAAAATAAGGGTTATTCTGATTTCCAAGCTTATTTATGAACCTAAACTTGTTTTTGCTTTTAGCTGTGGTGTTGCAGTAGTCATGTTTTAAGGTCAAACTTATTGTATTGTGACTTAAAAATACAAGAGGGAGTTTAACAAAGAGAATATTTTAGACTGAGGAACAAGCTGCACAAGACTGTCATGTGTTGTCAGAGAAGATGGGGCTCATACATTTTGATGTAGTGTATAAATACAAAGGGTAACTGAAAGCTGCCGTCCTGCCTGGACGTTAGATACATCCGGCAACACTGAAGAAAAAAGAATCTAGACAGCCACTTTCAAATCTGTCTCTTTCCTTTCTTCCTCATGGAGCCTAACTAGAAAACACCACAGAGTAAAGTTGTCCTCTGCTGCAATTTGTTTCTCATGGTGCATATTACCTTAGACTTTTGTTCCCCCAACAAGTTTTCTATTTGTGTAGAATTTATTAATTTGACTTGTCTTCCGGTGTAAATGCCTGGAGCAGGATCGCCAAATTTGCTGACCTGCTGTTTGAAGCCATAATGAACTCATAATGAAATGAATCTTACCGTACTGCCTGAATTAGATGCATTTCAGTAAAGACCTGTGTGGGCGAACATGATTTGCGAGGCCTTCAGTTAGGGCCTGACCCACTTCAATCAAAACCATCTGCTCCCTGCCTCCCCCACTCTCTCATGCATACACATATAAAACTAACATTAGAGTCCAGTTCTTGAAGTTGAAAGGAAAATATAAATCATCCATTTCCAATCTTGGTTGAAAATACAGAAGGTGCAGTTTCAGTGGGTTTTTCAAATCCATTTTTACTACAGAAATCAAATTGGACAGGAAAAAGTAGCTATTTCACCTTCTGTATTTTCACAGTGATGGGAGGGAGATGATTTATCTTTTCTCTGAAACGTCAAGACCTGGACTGTAATGTAATTCATAAATGACACAAATATCCCAAACTGTGTTTAAGTATTCTGATGGAAAGTCCACTCTACAGCCTAAGATCCCATTAAGTCCCACTAAGATCTAGTGAAGGGACTCAGCTTTGTTAGCAGAAAAGACAAGTTTGAAAAAGTTTGAAGTGAAAACAATGCTCAGAATTGCTAAATACAATGTAAATATGACATCTGAGCAATGTTATTCTGAAATGTTGAACAATTTTTTGCTAACGAAGCAAAGGGGTTGAATAGTTATGCAAACTTGATTTCTCTGTGATTTAATTTTATCCTTCCACATAGCATTTTCATTTCACTGTGATAGAATAGTGTCCTTTGCAGAGAAATCCCAAATAAATGTGTTTTGAAATTACTTAATAGCACAGCAAAATGTGCAAAAAGTCAAGGGGTTTGAATACTTTTGCAAGGCACTGTATGTGCTTGTGTGTCTATGTGCCAATATTTGTAAAAGTGTGTGTGTGCTTTTGTGTCGAGGTATGTGTGAAAGCATTGGGTAGTCCATCAAGCAGGGCAGTGTATGTGGGGACAGCAGTAGATAGCTGGTATCTGCAGGAGTTGGAGGGGGAGAAGCCTGAAGTAATAGGATTAGTGTCAGACCAGGATATGCAACAGGCTTGTACCCACCAGGCCAGCTCGCCCATGCCAGCTACACACACACACACACACACACAGACTTTCACTCGTTTGCATATTATCCATTAGCCACACACACACATACTTGCACAAACCCTGGTATACACACACACACACACACCTTGCAACATGTAGGTTCCCCTCATTCTTACACACATTCATCTCACATAATGTTGCCTGTGTCTTAGTCTCCTCTGATATCATCAATATCATCATCATAAGTATACACCAATTTCTCTGCCGCATATCTCTCCTACTTCTCTATTCTCTCGCTCCTCTCCCCTCTTCTCCTTCTTTTATCTGCCCACCAGGCAACTGCCAAAACCTTCTCCTCTCCACTCTCTTCCACATCTCATATCTCTCCCTCTTCTTTTCATCCCTACTCTATCCCCTTGTTTACCCTCTACTCTCTCTCCCAGGCAGGAAGGCCATTGCTTCTTTGCAGTGAGCCACAGCAGGGGGGCATGTCGCTCTTCCTCTATCCTTTCCTCTCATCACTCCATTTCCCTTTCTCTCAAGGCTTCATTACTCTCATTGTTCCCCTTCCTGCATTCTGCCTTGACTTGAATATTTGGTCTGTATCCCATCAGGTTGGGTGTGCTCCGTATCTCCATGCAGATTGCTCTGTTCTTTCATCCTCTCCCTTCATCACTCCCTCACAATAGTTTTTCCTCTTCCTTGTTTTTACTCTCTACCCAGCAGGTTATTGCATCTGAGCCAGACTCCTCCACACTCTCCCACAGGGCAAAGATCTCCTCTTCTTCTTTTTTCTCTCTATTCCTCTCATCTCTTCTCCTCCCCATCTCCCCATCACCTTTTTTTTTTTTTATCTCTTTTCCTCATACATCCACACACCCCGATTACTTGCCCATTTCATCTCCCTCACAGTCCAAACTCCAAACTGTTATCACTACCGTTTTCTCTCTAGGCCATCACTCACCTCAAATGACCTGAGGTGAACTCGGCTCACATACAGGTAACCACCATAGCACATTAGTTATATGGAAGTATATTAAAAGCAGACAGGCATTTTCTTGGCATGGTCCACTCAAATGAAAACTGCAATAAATACCATCACCTTCTTCTTGTGGTGCAGCATTTGTATCTTGATGGAAGTGGTTTCTTCCAAGACAGCAATGCCCTGAAAGACGAGACACAAGTGATCACCGTTTGATGACAACAAACACTTTGTTAACCTCTGTTCTTGTCTCAGTCACAACATCTTAGGACTGAGGGACAATTCTGTAGCAGTGACCTGTTTTCCACCACCAAATGATTGAATTTCTCATTGAGAAATGGTTTTACATTCCTCCGGCAGAATTTCAGATCTATGAATTAAGATCACACTAATCTATTCTGGATCACTTCCTGTATTCTTAAAAAACCTAAAACAACCAAAAGGGTCTTTCTTCTTCCAGACATCAAGTTGGCTCACTCAGTGTGTATGTGTGTCTGCAACATTTGATTACCCAACCAATCACTGTGATAGCCCAGCCACCTAGCGCTGCCTCCTAACAAAAAACAAGAATTGTGTAGCATTGAGTGGGCAGATCTACTGATGTGACATTGAGCATGTTTGCTACTGTAAAGGCTGTTGCTGTACAGCTCAATGGATAGAGCATGGCACTACTGCTGCCAGGGTTACGGATTTGATTCCCACAGAAAAAAATATACTGTACGCACTCATAAAAGCACCTGCCATATGGCATATGTATACACAGCCAAGAACAACAGAACAAAAAGCACATGACTGGCATTCTTCCTGCTGTTGACTAGGGATCACACTCACAATATACCTGCCTTCTCTCTCTCTTTCACTCTCTCTCTCTGTCCATAATGTCTTTCCCTCTCCTCCTGGCCACTCACCACAAGTATCCCGCTGGTTAAAATGACCATGTCAGTGGGTGTTCAGGACAAGAGAAATTCCTGTGGAGTCATGCTCTTGTCCTTGAGAAAGACATTTAGTAATACATACATAACAACAAACTGCCCACCCTGCCATAAATCAGATAGACTGAATTATGGCAGAGCCTGTTAATGAATGCCTGGAGTGCTTTCCTATTGACCAGAGTGACCAAGTGGACCAACTCGATTTCAAATTCAATTCTGAAATTGCTCTACAGTAGTCATAGTGATTTTATAATTTTTTTTATGAGAGCTCTACTTCATTGGGGTTGTTGTCATTTGTGGACGTTTTGCATGTTCAATAGCTGAATGGGCCCATACTGAAAGTATTAGGTTTTAAACCTGTGCTTATCTGTCATGACAGTGCCCTTCTTCCTCATTGACCCCTTTTGATTCTGAATGAAGCAGTCTATCGTGGTGACAGTATGACAACAAAAGGAAGAGAACTGTGAGGAGGGAAGGGTTGCAGTTAACAGAAAAGAGCACAAGAATAGAGTGGGGATGGGTTGGATAAGACAGAAAGTGAGAAAGAGAGATTCCTAATTGGCCCCTCTGTGTGTCGACTATCAGTGCAATTTTGCCACTGCTGGTTTTCAATTTCCCTGTGTTATCTTCATCTGTGTCTGTCTGTCGTTCAGAGAGCTTAGGATAGTAAGCATATCGGGGTGGGTAGGTGTGTGTGTGTGTCTGTATGTGTGTGTGACAATCCCTGGCAGTGGCTGGTGTTGAACAACACTGATGTTTTTGCAGTAATCACATGGGGCTCTTTGCTGTGTTTGTTTTAGAAAAGGGTCAGCAGTCCAGCGATTACACTGGAGATGAGGGCTTTTACAGGCCCTGTCATTTCCTCTCTGTCTCTCTCCATCTCACTTCATCTCTCCTCATGTTTCCCACTCTGCTCTGTTTCCTCCTCCTCTCTGCACTGTACAATGAGGTACAGCTGTGATTGCTCACTCTCTCCATATCCCACATATCACCTTTTTTTCCTCTCCCTCTTCCTCACAGTCACTCTCTTACTCTCTGGTGTTCTCTGCTACAGCTTTGGGACCCTGTGTTACCTTCTCCTCATGCACTGCAATACTCCATTCTCTTTCTTGTTCATATTTGTGTTAACTTGTTCCCTCCATTCTTTGCTCTTCTCCTACGTTCCTCTGCCTAGCACTCATATCCTCACCTCTTCTTGTCTCCTACCTCTTTTTTCTTCTATGCACTCATTGTCTTCTTCTCTCCCCTCCTCATCTCTGCCTCTGTATTTCCCAGTGGTTCATGCTGAGTGTTGTTATTAGGAGCTTTTCAGATTGATTTATATGACTACATCAGCACAAAGTCTCAGCGCAGCAGGTGTCCTCAGCTCCTTTTCTCAGCTCTCTGTCATCCTCTTTCTATAGCGTTCTGCCTCCTAGCTCATCTCTACTCACCTCCTCTTCATTTTCCGATCTGTTTTTCATAAGCATTCTTACAAAGATGTTCGTACAACCATACTTGTACACACATGCGTGCACACACACACACACACACACACACACTTTGTCATTTTTATACTTTGTTTCCCTAGCATAGTGTGGAAAGTTGTTAAATATGTACGGTCTGCTCAGTCTCCCTTAATTGGATACTTTTTTTGTTGATGCATTAAATATCAACACTGTACCAACAGACTTTTCATTTCCTGTTTTCCAGAACGATTTACAGAGCAGTGTGTCATTAATGTCATTTATTTCCCAAGTAGATCTCTAGGAGGATCAGGGATGATTAAGAAATGCCGGCAACACATGCAAGTTGTGAAAGATACGCACAAACACAATCCATAGCGATACGTTTACACCTACATACACACACATTCAAACAAATCCTTGTGCTGGTGTTAATTGTGCAAGTTAGATGACAACCTCTCTATTGAACCACTCTCCAATTCCCACTCTTCACTGGTTTGATTGCACTTTAATGACTAACTAAAACTAATTAGCACAAGTGTTCTTTCCAGTGATTGGCTAGAGAGCAACAACTGTCTTTACGGCAGTCTGCTTCTCAAAGAGATCAGGATTATTTCTCACCTATAATGTGTGTGAGCATCTATGAGAAGACGCAAGCTTGCCCAGAAGTTTGTATATGTTTGGGTTATAATGGACGTGGGAGATTAAGTGACTGAGAAAGTTTATGTTTGCGTAGTTTCTGTACCCTGACCTGCTTTCAGAGGGTTGGAGGGGGAGGGTGTAGCACTATCACGTAATAACACTAATTAATCTATGGGGAAAGTAAAAAAAACTCAAAGCAAACTCAGCTACAGACATGTCAGCAGGAGGTCCAAAATCTAACTGCGTACACCCACCCACATACACAAATGCACATACAAATACATACATATCCACATACAAACTGATAACACGGTTGTGTATCAGTGTGCACACACCTGTGCCCTGTTGTCCATTGTGAATCGTCCCGTTTCTCTTTTCGGTTTTCTTGTTTTTCTCTGCTAGTTGTGGATGACCGAGGGATTGCAGTGACAGTTTATGTTGACCACCTAGGAAACCCTAGGTGGTCAACATAAACTGTCACAACCAGTCCATTTTCATAGCAGGCTAAAACTCAAAGAAGATAAAAAGCAGTTACTATAATTTGAACACTTAACTGGGTGGATAAACACTATAGCCAGTAGATTTACTGACAAGCAGATTCCTGAAACGAATCAAGCATGAACTTGTCAGATGAGGATCATGCTTTAACGCATAGAGAGACAAATAGACACAATTCTCTCCAATCCACCTGACTTACATGTCTTTGGACTGTGGGAGGAACACGTGAACACCGGGAGAACATGCAAACTCCACACAGAAAGGACCAGGGCTGAGATTCAAACCCAAAACACTCAAAGGGTTTAAATACTTTCTCTATAGTGTGTAATTAACAGTGTATGAGAACGAAATACGAGGTGTCTCACTAAATGTCTGTAAATGTGTTTTTACTACATGGCCCACTGCTCTGCGTCTTTCTCCAACAAAGGAGACACTGCCTTGGGTGCCCTGCTGACTGGCTTTCTCCCCTCTCTGTTTTCTCTGTTCTACTACAGTTGGCCCTGGAGGACCCGGTGCACAGTGTTTCTCTCCAGCAGTTTGTCTACGAGAAGCTGAAGGCCCAGCAGGCACTGATGGGCGACCAAAGCTTTGGGGTCCTGATGGAGACCGTGGACACAGAAATTGTCAGGCAGCTCCAGGAGTTCCTCCAAGGCCTCTGAATCACAGCGGTGGCCTGTCTCTGCAATCCATCACTACCTTACACACACATCTTTGCCTAAAGCCTACCTATCCCCCCTTCCTTTTAAAACCTACTGGAAAGAGTAATAATCTCTGCCCCTCCAACATATGGATTCCTGAGCCAAACTTTCCCAACCTTTACCCTTGCTAAAGTCAACTACCTTCAGCTAAACCCCTCTGTCCCTACCCAAATCCCCCATTCTCCTTTACCTGGATTTCTTAGCCTCCTTCCTATGGAGAGACACAACCTTGGTGTTTTTAAAACATCCACATAGGATCAACACTATACTAGAGCTTCCATTCCATTATTCTTCTAGTTTCTTCTTTCTGTAATTTTAGTGTGGAATGGGTACAATATCGGAGGGATGACAAATAAGGTGGTGGGCAGTACAGGGGTATAGCAAAAATGATCTGCAGGTGCCAGACCAGGAGCCTCTGACTATTTTCTATGGAAAAACCTAAGGATTGTAGCAGAAATGTGGATGAACCCAACCTGAAGGACCTGAAGCAGTGTTTACAGAATCTATTCTTAAAAGATGAAAAAAGATATGTAATTTTGTATGTATGTAAAGAATGGATGATATTCTGCATGACCATATTTTACTTTTTAGTTTTGTTTTTTTATTTAGTGTTTTGTCGTAACCAGAGGTCAAGTTGAAGTGACTACTGAGAGAACTAGAGAACTTGGTTCTTTTTTTGAGTTGGGTGGGAGGGGATTTATCAACTGTAGAATGGGTGATTTTTAATAGATGATTTGTAAGCGTGCTGAACCACATTTATATATATATATACATACTGCTGCTAATTCATGGTTTGTCAGAGTACTTTAATAACCAAAAACTGTTTCACTTGTTTTCACTTTTCCCCCATCTTCTCACATCATTGTAGTGTGATGGTGGAAGGCCTGGGAGCGATGCAGCAGGATTGTGAGACATGGGCTGAAGTTGCGTTAAGACCCTGATCTTGGATTGTTACCGTTTTATCATTTCTCAACGCAATGTTTTACAATATGTGGAGCAGCTGCCAATGTTACTTGAGATCAGGCTGTGCAGGTGACTTCACCTTCTTCTTCATTTTAAAGGATGATAAAATGTCCTGTGTAGCTGTCCTGCTGTCCGGCCTTTATCTCTGATGTGACTGACCATCAGTGTGTCTTTTTAGTGGTAAAGGTGAAGCTTTGATTGATTTCTTTGATTTGGCCTGAGAAACAATTTATTCCATGGGTTTTCTCAGATGCATCGATTTTTTGGGGGGGAGTTTGGCAAGCCTTTGTTATGAAAAAATAAAATAATAATAAATTACTGCATATTGGCACCCAAGTACCAGAATCATTGAATGTTGCATGAATAGGCATGTACATCTGGGGCACCATATTGTTGTAATGTGGAGACCCATTAGAAACAAGTTTGTGATTCATTTTGGGTCTCAACCCAAAGTTTAAGGGACCAAGTATAATCTATACTTATAGAATTTATAGATTAATGTGGTAATCATTGACTAGGCTTGTCAACGTCCCACTGAAGGAAATAATCCTGACACTAGCTCCTTTGGCACTGTGATAGAGTTGAGTAGCCGTCAGAATCAAGGCCTTATGCTTTCAGCCTTACCTATCCTTAAACCTCGAAAGACCTTTCGTACTCGTATTTTCATTTCTTCTCTAGTTCAACCGTAGAGGATTTCCGTACTGGTATTATCTTAATGAAAAGACAGCAATGATGAAGTTTTGCACATGGATTATGGAACTTTTTGCATTTAGTTTTGGTTATTATGTTTTAATGGGAAATAATCCTTGTTGCTCTTTCCAAAGCCTTCAATAAAATGCAGTAATCAGCCAAAACATTGCTTTGTGTGCTCCGATTGTGGATTTTATGATGTTTGTGACATGCTTTATCATTTGAAGGTGTAAATCAATATTAGTGAAGCCTTAATGCGATATTTAATATCCTATCCCTAAGCTGTCTGAGTACTTGGAAGTGTTTTTATTACATAGACTGGCTTCACTGGCTTATTCATCTGATAAATTTACTTGTTTTATGTCAGCCTTACTCTGCATTCACAACATCATGCTCCTGCCCAACTGGCCAGTCTTTAGTACCAGAAGCAACACTATTGTAGAATATTGTAAAACAAACCTCTAAAGCCTCTCAACCAACTAGTTACAAAACTAGTTTTCTCCAAATAATTCTTGTGGATGGAGCTCGAATGCAGCAGCAATCAGGCAAGCATGCAGTGAATAAGACTTCTACAATGAGTACATCTGTAGCTGTAGCACCAGTACAGTAACAATTGGCAGCACAAATTTAGTCTACTTTTGACTACTGACAGGCAATGTCTCCCAAATGCTCCGCTGTGGCCAGGTGCTAGAAAATGAATGTACTTGACAACATACTCTGCTCTAAGCATGATGAGATTTTAACCGCTTAATTATCTCATGCATGTGGGAATCTGCTTCAGAATCAGCTTCATGCAGTTACCTGCACCGCAAAGCAGACGATACCTGAGGAGCCAAATGTATATCTCATTGACTGACTGAATAGTGAAGGGGGTGTTTTGGTCACTGGAATGGCTTACAGTGCGCAATTGCACGTCCATCGTCACCTCCCACCCCACCTTGTCTTCCCCCAGTGCTATATAAATCCACCACTCAGTCTTTCATCTTCCTCTTGCCTCACTCTTCTCCCATTAGGTACTAGTCAGGTTGAGTCAGATAAGAGCCACAGGTATACTGTGGGCCCAGCTTTGTGTTAATTACCCCCTATGAATGCATGATGGAGGGGAAGCGGAGGATTAGCTGTAATTCATATCATTACATGCTCCACTGGGTTAGTATACCGCTGTGAGGATTATCATTATATAACAGGGTGTTCATTCTCCACACGTGTCACCAGTGTCCTGCAAAAACTTTGGTGGTAATTATTGTTTCTCAATATAATAAGAATAAGTGCTTCCATCCACAGATGCCTGATTTTGTATTTCCCTCAAACAACCATGCCAATGTCACTTTAGCCACTCTTCCTTGTGAAGCATCAGCAAGTTGAGCAGTTTTCATCGCTGTGGCTCCTGTCAAACCCCAAAAACCAGACTTCTCTCCACGTCACTGAGATCACTTCTTTGAGCCATGGAAGCTAAAACGATGGGCAATTGGGTTGGCTCAGAATTTTTCTAGTCTGCTCTAAGCATGATGAGATGTAACTTAATAATCTCATATGTGTGGGAATCTGCTTTAGAATCAGCTTCAAGCAGTTACTTGCACCACAAAGCAGACGATACCTGAGGAGGAACCAACTGTATATCTCACTGACTGACTGAAAAAGTGAAGGGGGTGTTTATGCTCGTACGCACATATGTGCTTGTGTGCTGGGAGAAGAGGAATGTGTGTGTGTGTGTGTGTGCGCCTATTTGTCTGTATTGTGTATTGATTCTGATTAGAAGTGACTTCTTGTCTGTCTGTGTCAGGCTGTAATTAAGGTTCCAGGCATGTCTGAGCCTTTCCTGGTAATACCATGTTGTTGCATCTGCCGTGGCCATGTGTGTGTGCGCACACATCCTGCTCATGTTTATCGCTAATGTGTGTTACAGGGATTAAAGTGTCACGCTTTGGGCTCCTGATTAATTGTTTTACATACCAAATCAGTTCTATGGAAGCAACCAACAACAGCATTTAATCTCCTTCACCCTCTTCTGTCTCTATCCAGTTAGCATTGATCAGGGCGGTATGGAGTTGGATCACAACATGCTACAGATAGATGGCACCATGTTCCACCCTCAGATACTCTTACACTGTTATATACCATCACTCTGCGAAGTCCAATGCATTCCAGCAGTTATTCTGTGATGATTTGTAATTGACTTTTTATTGTACCCACTTTGTCTACTTCTACTTCAGTGATTTCCTACATTTCCCAGAATGTCTTTTGACAAGCCACAGAGAATGGGCATTCATGTGATATTGGGCGAAGCGTAAAGATGGGAAGATTGGAATTACTACTGGGAGGTTGTCATGAACGTTTTTTTCCCCCAGCTCTTTTGTTGCCAGTGGAGAAAAAGGGAGAGTCGGGGCCCATTATGCAAAAGACAACATCTCTTGTCACTGCGCTGCATTGTGGTCTATTGAGGATACTGTCACTGGAGAAATTGGTGTCTTTGCCTCTTCTACGACGGATATTTCCCTGTATGATTGTTGAACATCGGTGCAAAATGGTGGGAGAAAGAACAAGGAGCCCTTGTTCTTTGAGTCCGAGTGACTGATGTTTACCATTCATGTTTTAGATTCCCAATTAAACGTCATTGTAGCTGCGCTGAAAATCTCATCATCTACGTTTGGCCAATTGTAATATGAAAACTACCAAGCAACAAAATGGGCCCAGAATGTCATTGTAGCAGACTTGCTACTCCCGGGGCCGTAACAGACAGAAACACAGGCACGGTGTGGAGAGTTCACTGGCCGGCATGCCGTTTTATTTGTTAGTACTATATAAATTAAGACGGTCTTGACTGATGCTCTTCAGCTCAGCTTCCCCGTTCAGTTGCACCTCCTGCCAGTCCGTCAGATCAGCTGCTCAGCTCCAAAGTTACCAGTTTTCCCAGGTCAGCTTTTCACCTCCAACTCAACTGGCCAGCTCTCTAGGACAGCTGCACAGCTGGGTCGTTCAGGTCAGCATTTCAGCTGAGTTGTTCAGGTCGGCACACCTGCCTGCTACCGGTCTAGTTCTGTGTTTCCTTTCCTCTCCTGACTGGAAGACAAAAACACATATTTGAAACAGTTCCCGGCTACCGCTGCCGGATGCGGGGAGAACCAGCCCACCAGCTTGATTCTTTCCTGCAGCCAACTCACGCCTCAACCACACACACCCCCAGTCTGCCACAGTCATGTACACAAAGTACATGACATACTTCAATCTGGCATCAATCCGGGTAACAATGACTAGAAATAAGCAAGGGTAGTTCTGGATATTTTCATTTCCTTATGTATAGCACCTTACAGTACACTGGATTTGGAATGGAATATCTGAAAATATATATTTAATACTTGGAGGTCTACCTTTTGCACACAGTGGGAAAACACAAGGTCATTGAAAAGAGAGAAGCTCCCGGGCTCTACTCCTCATCTCAGACTTGCACAGTATTTATTTTATTGCGCTGCAGGGTGTGGGGAGTACAACCAATACAAATCAAGCAGGTAGGCTTGCAGTGCACCTCCGGTAGCTAACAAAACTAGTATAAACTAGTACTTTCAACCAAGCAGATGACCTGGCACCCTTTCTCTTTTATCATAACGTCAGACATGCCATCCCAGGATATCATTCATTACTTTTTTGAGCGATTGCTGATTGCGATACATTTTCTAATACATTAGAGACAACTTTAATTACTTCTTTCTGATTACAGCTTTTACTTAATTAGAGGCTACAACCTGAAAGATTAAAAACTATTTTCACCGTCCTACCCAATTTTCAGAAGAGGTTTAAAACATTTTGGGGGCGTATTTAAGGAGTTTTCTCTGGCATTTGACGTAGGTGATATATTAACCATTGTACTGATCATCTGTAAGGGCAGAGGGTCCTGGTGACCCATGTGATTAGTCATTGCCATCTGATACGATGCTTTCAAACTGTTCATATGTTTCAGTATAGAAACCAATCATCGGTCCCTTTGTACTACTAGACCGTATCCCAAGTCTTCCTTTCTTTCTAATAGAATTGCTTATTCTCTCTGTTTTGTTTGATCCCCTTGAGGGTATCCATGCTTTGAAAGAAATAATCCCCTTTTTTTTCCTAATGTCAAACCCTGTGCTGTACTGTAATGAGGCCTGTTGCAGAGCTTTCACTGGGATGAATTAGATATTGACTAAACAGTCAGCCTTCATTATCTTTTTTAAAACGTTCATATCAGCTGACCTTAAAGGTATAACCCAATAGAAATTGTGTTTTACTAGCTATAAAATCTAATGTGATACATGTCAGGTGAGAGTAGAGTATGAAAAATTTGTATTCAGTCACAGTGGAGTTCTGATGATTGGAAAAGGTTTACTGGCGGTACACCAGGTGCCTCTAGGGGTCATTATGGACAGATACGGCACTGATGAAAATGCAGTTTCAGTGCAAAATACAAATTCTGTGGCAAAACATGCACTGTTGAGACGGTTCATAAATTGATTATAAAAACATTGAGACCTCAAACAACTTTGTCCATCTTTTTGCAATTGATTTTTTTTGTTATTACTATTTGACTTACCAACTTACCGACTTAGGATTTTCTATTAAAAAAAAAAGCAATAAAACAATTTGTGTTTTTTTGTTTTATGGTATAATTTAGAGTATTACAGAGAGTAGTACTGTTTATTGAGTGACATATCTTGTTACCTAAGGTTCAGGTTTAGGGATATAAAACACTTCATGATACTGTAAAAAATGAGGACATTACAATTCAAAGGACAAAGTTTGACACAGGCAAACATTTCTTAAATGAAGTCCTTAAAGGGTTAATTTGGTAAACACCATGTATGGTTTTCAGGGGTGAAGAAAAGAATAGTTACTTTCTCATTGCCCACATATTTTTGAAATTATACGATGGGGTTTTTGTTTGTGTCAAGGGCTTGATGGTCATGAAACTCAGTCAATACACAAATGACCATGTAAATCCTCAATTCAAGTAAGAAAAAGATGAACACCAAAAATCCAGATGCAGCTTTTACCCGACTGCAACGACATTCATTTCCCTTATTAATCTCGGAGTTAATGGCTGCACTCTGTGGTAAGGACCTTTCAAGCCACTGAGGTGGTAACAAGAATCTAATCAATGTGATTTGTCAAGTAAATTAGCATGTATGAGGATTTTGACATTTATATTTAAAGCATTTAGATGATGGTCTTGCAGATCAAGATGCTCTTATCCAGAGTGAGCAAGCATGGGTATAGCCTCTTGCTCAAATACACTATGACCGGACATGCAGTGCAAGGACAAGTGGTAGTAGCTGTCAATATCATCACCGTGTTCCTGACATGATAATGTAACAGGATGAGATTCAGAGAAATAATCCTACAGTAAATCTGGCCTAATCCCTTGAAATGTCCAGAAAGGAATCGTTGTAAAGCAGTGGCCATAAAGGAAACTAGATAAGGCCTGATTCAAAACAGACTGAACAGCCCCTTATCGGCTGTACTATAAAACTAAAATGTCCTCTTATCGGTTATTCACCATTTAAAGGCATTCAATGCAAGGTGACTACAGAAAAATAAAAGAACAGAGAAAATAGAGCAGTCTGCTGTGATATCGAACCTGGATGTGAAGGACATGCATGCCTGACCTTCACTACTCTGATAAACGTTCCTTGTGTGTGTCTATGTCTTTGTCTCTCTGTTTATAGAGACAGTCTCTCTTTCTGTGATTGTGTGTGTGTGTGTGTGTGTGTGTGTGTGTGTGTGTGTGTGTGTTTGTTCGCCTGACAATGTGCGATTGTGTCCAGGTGTTGATATAAATTCAAGCTTAAGTGCTGGACTGAGTGCCCATTGGTAAACCGATGAATTAACAGAAAAGGAACTTGAAGACTCAAACGACGAGTGTAAAAGTGACTGAGTGCAAAAAAAGGATGGAACAGCTTGCCCTGGGAGGAGAAACATAAAGCTCCAAATCCATGTGTAGATAGTTGTTGCCACAGTGTGAAATTTGTGATGCCTCTCTGTGCTCTGTTCAACTCATAGACAACACAGTCAGAGCTCAAAACACGTGTGTGCTGCATCAATATCACAGCAACAGCTCAGAGACAGCTCCCAGACAGTGTATTTATAATGCTGCACACACACTTGTCTGAAATATTGTGACAGAAAGCAAAAAACAAATTTGCATTCATCTAATTTTCTCCTTTTCTCATCACATGCAGGCACAAACACACACACACACACACACACACACACACACACACACAGTACCGCTGTGACGATGGCCACAGGTTTGGTTTGCCACGGCTCATGATAATCACATTTTCAGATGTGACATCTGACAGATGTTTGCCAGTGTGGTTACAGGTTCCCTGGAGTACCTGTACCTGGAGTGCGCGATCAAAAGTGGAGTAAGCGGAGTGTAAAAACTCCATCACACACACACACACACACACACACACACACCACCTCCTCCCCACCCCATACTCCCCATCCCACTCCCACCCCTCTATCGTGCTCGCTCTCTGTCTCTCTCTGCTGGTGACTGATTAATATTGAAAAATGATGACAGCTTTGCTGCCAGAGAATGAGATTATAGGCACATCAATATTATGCTTGCATGTATGTACAAAGCCAGCCAGGTCTAGTTATGCCCACCTTTTCCCATTCAGAACAATATGGCAGAAGTCATTTATTTGTAATTGCTGCGTAACTGTAATTTAAAAAGAGAAATACATCCACAGGGGTGAAACAGTTCACATTGTTACCCAATTTTAACGTCAGAAATAACATGGCAACCTACCTATTTTTCCTCAGAAAAGGAAATCACACTCAAAAACGCTTGGCTGCCTCCAGCTTCAACAAGTAAATAGTTGTTTTATTTTCTAACCCTAACCCAACTAAAACAACTTGGGAAATAGTTGCACTGCAGTGAGTCACGCCACAGTCTCTCCCACAGCAGGAAGGAATCCAAAACAGGAGAAGATTTGCAGGTGCCCTGAAAGTCCAGACACCTTTCTGAATTACCTGATGGCTCGGAGGTAAAAAATTCACATCAAGGGCGCCGATTTGCAAGTTGAGGATAAGGATTTCATCAGCAACAGCATTTCCTTAAGATATTACGGGTGTGTGGGATGTCTGGTTGATATGCAAGTCACACAGTAGGGAAGTCTTAACACTTTAAATACATTCATACTAGCTTTTGTAAATGATGATTTCCCTCAGTGTGGACTCTATATGATGTGTTTCCTTTAAAGTGTACGTTATGACATGCACGAAGGTGGATTATCTTTAAAATACTGACATGCCAGTCTATACATGCCACTCGTTTTGTAGTTTGCTCCCACCAGAGGTTTGTCAGTTGGGCTTTATTAAAAGAATCCTGCATTTGAAGTAACATTTGGAGTCAGTCGTGCTGTAGAAATGTGTCTCATGATATGATATCAGCCCACGAAGAGATCTCTTTTCTGAAAAGCCATCTCATACGCACAATTTAGATTGCCCTCCTCTTGTCGCCTCAGCACTGTACTTTTTGTTTTCAAGAAAAGTGAGGTTGTAATGAAATGCATGCTCAACCAGAGGGGGAGCATAAGGGTACATTAAACATTAAAATGATATATATTTATATGAATTTAAAATGAAAATTAATGGTGCATGTTGACATCCAGTAATTTGAACCAGATTCTTACAGAACTACCCTGAACTTCACTGAGGCCGTTTAATTAACTTGCTTGCCTGTGCTTATTCATCTTTTGTATGTGTGTGTGTGCGTGTGTGTGCATGTGCAGGTACGTGCTGAATACTGATATCTTTTTTCTTCTGTTCTCCCCTACCTTTCTGCCTCTCTCTCTCTCGCTTTCTTTCTTCCTGTTGTGTGCTTTCACTCACACTGTCTTCCTGCTTTCGTTCTGTGTAACGACCTTTTAGGTGGTTGATTCAGGCCTTTTGATTGCAGAAATGTTAATTCTATGCACGGCTCCCTCACACCCACTCCCTGGGAGACAGTCTGCCTGCCATATGGAGGGGATTAGCAGAGTTCTTTGTGGAGGGACAGGGCAAAAACTATAATCATATGCCAAATCACCTTTGAGCTTTTATTCTACTCAATTAGAGGCCATAAGTCCTTTCTCTGATTACATTGTCTGTGGAAGAATTCATCATCACACCTCTCCTCCTCTTCCTCCTCCTCTTCTACCGCTGACGGGAGGAAAGAAAGTGGAGGGATTTTGCACTGTTCTGCGAGCGGGGGAAGAAAGTTTGTAGCAGGGAGTTAATTGACAGTCATCTGCGATTCTGTGGTAAGATGCGGGGTGGAGGAAGGGGTGTTGAGATGAGGAGCAATCTCAGAACGGGAATACATTAAAAGTTGAATCACTCAGATGAAAAGTTGTCAGAAGCTCCACAATACATGACAATGAACAGCTTGGGGGTTGCAGCTCTTTGTTCTCTTGATAAAATGGCATTCACAAGCAAGGTGACTGTTATGGTGGTATTAACTGTGTATTTATGTCAAACATGTTTTAGTGAAAAAGAATTTTCTATACGGCGATTTTTGTTTCAGTTGTTGAGATGAGATGAGAATATTTCACTTTACATCGTCAGCTCAGCAAATGGTAGACACGGAAAGCTCTGCAGGCATATGGATGCAGGCAGCTGCAAGAAGCTCTATGTCAATGTGACTGCTAGTATTAGTCTCACTGATGTACTGTAGAGAACTATATGAAAACTGATGGGATGAAGTCTCAGATGTGCACACACACACACACACACATACACTCTCCTCGCCTTCACACTCTCTCTCTACTCAGGCGCACACATAATCCCCTGTTTCAACTTTCTTCTTTGACACTTACACAAACAGTCATGCATAGTGAAAGGTTAACAGCAGTTGGCCTTTCTTGCACAGAACGGTGTCAAATCAGCTTAGAGGATTTAATGAACAATCACAAACTAAGCCTTTGAGGAAAACAACACTTACAGAACACTTGGACACACATAACATCCACCTCTTTCCGTCTCTCTGCGTGTGTGCGGGCAGCCTAAACTCTGTGTGAAGTGTGATATTGATATTGAGCCAGGCCTGATTTGAGGTTGCGGGGGTCCAGGGGAAGTGGATTTCTCCATCATCATGCTTCACAGAGGTGCAAAGAACTGTTTGCTGTGTTTTATATTAGATACAGTATGGAATACTAAGTCATTATTTCGAGAAAGTTTCTCATTATAATGACTTACAGGATCTTTTTTTTTTTCATTACATTGGCGGAAATGGGCTTCCATAGTACAGAGAGGCACACACACATGCATGCATGGACTTTTAAATCCCAAACCCAGGATTTCTATCATGGGGTTGCATTTGCACAGCATTATGCAGCAGGAGGCAGTATAATGGTTGGTGAATAGAAGCGCTCTTTCCAAAACAATACATTTTTAATATATATTTGAATATACATAAGCCCATGTGGGCGGGGCATGATGGAACACGACACTGATAGCTGTAACACTGATTATGATATTGTGTGGGGGGGGTGGGGGTTTATCTACCACTATTTTATACTGTTCCCATGATTTATGATTCATTGATACCCCCAAGCAATGTGGGGTGGATATGTTTGTGCTATGTGCAAGTGTGCGTGCAAGCATATATGTTACTGTATGTGGGCATGTGTTTGTGTACATGCCTATTATACAGTATGTGCATGACTGAGCTCACTTGAGGGATTTAAAATGAATCATTGGCTAATATTAGTTGGTAAATATTTGCTGCCTGCTTCAGGCTACATGATCTCCCCCTTAGGATTTTTATTTAAAGATAATCCCTCTCTTCTCTGAGAGGATATAGGTAAAACTACTAGAATGACAATTTCAGGCTTTCTGCAAAGAGCAGCTATATTAAGGCCAAGATACT
>CABFOQ010024322.1:0-20937 GCA_900660455.1 Gephyroberyx darwinii
GGGGTGCGGGCAGCCGCTGACATTGTTCTCTAGGAGCCAGTGGGGGTCTAGGGGGCCCAGGATACCCAGCACGTTCAGGTGAGGCTTGGAGTAGAAAATGTAGTCGATGACACCCTGCAGAGAGAAGAGAGGAGTCACCTTTGCCTGTATGCCATACAATCAGATCAAATAAATAAGAGCACGCACAAGGTATGCGGGAAAACCAAATGCATTAAAAATCAAAAAGGCATAGTCCACATAACCATAACCATAATAATTACATATTTACAAACAGACCACAGGGTACTGAGGATAACATGAGCTGAAACATTTGCCCTTTGGCATTTTTGATTGTAGCTAAGGATCACCTTGAAGTCGAAGGTGTAGTTTGTGTAAGGCATCAGGCCGTTCTCATAGGCGCTCTTCAGCTTGAAGCCATGGGTGATCCTGCCGTTGGACGTGCTGTTCTTGCCGTTGCAGTTGAAATTGGTCAGGCTGTCACTGTAACGCAGCTCCTTGAAGTCCTTGTGGGTGCAGTCCACTCCACCCGTACTCAGGTACTCCACCACGCCTGGTCAGAGGGAGAAAGGTTATCCTCAGTTATCTTCATCCACTACAGAAAGAAAGTGGCACTGACAGCCAATAAGGCTGGGCAAGGGGGGACTACACTAAACAAGTACATCACAAATATCACAGAATCAATGACAGATTCTACAAATGCTGATATCAATACTTGTACTTGTAACTTGTAACATTGAATAGTGCAAGCAAATCCCAGGGCAGATATTTAGGTCAATTTTGGATGAACTTGTTTATAGCTACATCATCTGTAAGGTTTGCCATTTGGTATTAAAATAAGGTAACTCATTTCTAGACACCACAATGCTTGCAGATTTAACACGTGTACAGCTTTGGGAGGCTGTGCTTTTTTCATTTAAATAAGTAACTTTCACCATTTGCTTTCTTGTTATCCTGAGCCTTTTTTGCACTTTGATATGATTACACACGAGGACAATGTCAGAGTAGCCAATCGGGAGAACCGGGATGAATCCCGGAGGGCCAGGGGTCTGTGAGCCGGTTGGGCGGGCTGCGCTGCAGCCTGATAATTTTAGAAATTGTGTTCTCCGGTCCAGACCCCTCTTTCCTTTTCTCTGTGTCAAATTGGAAGCACACTGACAGACTTGACACGCCTGAGGGGTGAGGTTAGAGCGGGACATGAACATGATTGGTCAACTAATTACAAGAAATGTTCATTCATTCCTGCAGTTTTACCACAAGGTATCATGAAAAATATGACAAATTGTGTCGCAATTTTTGATAAAAGCCACTGCAAATTCTATCATTTTGGGCCGCAATAATGAGGGGAAAAAAACTCAGCAAAATCCTGGTAGGATTGGTAGGTTACTTCAGTACACAGACAGCTGGATTGTTTAAATTTAAGTAGCCCAATTGAATAGAACATTAATCAATCAGTCCTTGATTATATGCATTATGGTTTAGGGGACAAATTGAACCAAACGTCACAATAATTAAAATTTAAATGTATAGTTTGTTTCAATTCATTGCACATTTCAGCCATATGTATAAGATATTGATATGTGAAATATCAGAAGCAAATTGTAACATGAGGCCCTTACCCAGTCCTAGTAGCAACCCTAGCAATATTAAAATCCAGCCCATGTAGGTAAATAGAGGCAGGTGATTATTATTATTATTATTAGTGCATGTATTCTTCATCATCATGGATAAAGACTATGGTCAGATACAGCCCAACACCATTAGCCTGGCTAACTCACCAGAGTCTGGCAGGGAGTTGAGGTCAGCGCACAGCACCAGTGGGATGGCATTGGTCTCACCAGAGACAGAGGACAGCTTGAGGCTGCGTGTGGCCTTGTCCACAATGTTCTTCACCTCCGACAGGAACATCATGGTCTGGACCAGCTTCACATCAGAGTACTCTGGGTCCCAGTGCATGTGGGCGTTGGCTACTAGTAGCAGCTGCTTCTCCATGCCGTGGAGTGACTTGCCCGCTGGAGAGGGAAGAGCAGCAAAGGTAAGCAGGGAGAAGGAATATAGGAGAGGGATATGGACAATGACCTCTGCATTCTTACACTCAAATAAAGAGCGGCAGAACCTGGTTTATCCAATAAAACTGAGTCAAAAACACAATGACTGAAGTAGGTAAACTACAGATGACTAGGACCCGAATGAAGGGTCCAGCAGGGCAGGGCTCCTACTCACAGGATAGCTCCATCATCTCCTTGCGGACCTCAAGCAGCACAGCCACCCCAATGTTGTCCTTGGTCATCACCCTGTTCAGCATAGCCTCCGAGCCCTCGGAGTTAGCCATGGCCAGCTGGTTGAACTCCACCGTGTGCTTCTGCACTACACTGAACCTGGAGGGAAATAAAGGGAGACAAGTGAAGAAACATTAGCCCCCCGCCCCAAAAAAGAGCCATATTGGTTGCAATGCCGCTTTTGGCCAGCAGATGTCACATTTAGACTCTGTGTTTAACAAGGCTTGGTCTCAATGAGAACAAGTGCACTAGCACTTTCTAGGTGGGCTGGGGTTCTTAATGACTGGAGTCAGTGAAACTATGTTGACTTTAAAAACTCTACTTGTTACCACAAACGGGTTATGGTAGCACAGTATTGTTGGAACTAAGAATTGTTTAAAAAAAAAAAAAAACTCACTGAGCTACTTCCTGGTATGTAAAAGCCTGCAGGGAGGATGCCAGTTATACTTCTGACTTCTACCCTAATGCCTGGTGTATGAGCACACAATGTATTTCCTTTATGCAGCAATCTGTGCACACCAAGCACTGTGTACTGCAAAAAGCATTACAAAAAATGAATGGCTCTCAGAGGCACTTAATCCAAGTACCTAATAAACTTAAATAATGGAATTCGAGAGTTTTTAGGGTTTTACAATCATAGCTACACTACACTCAATTACCAAATATCAAGGAACTCAAGGGGGAAAAAAGGGAAGAGTTGGAACAAGAATGGTGGTCAAAAAGCATTGTCTGTAGGGACGGGTCCCCAGACTTGGTCCTATTTTGTTACGGACTGAAACAGAACGTTTGATGCCCCTTATTGATATTCAAACATCAGCATCAGACACTTTGTGCCACATAATTATGCCAAGAAATTGCAGGGTTCAACGTTAATAATAAAAAAAAAAAAACATTCTACTTGCCCCTCATATTTTACTGGCCCGCCAGACAAAAATAAGTAGAAATAATTCACTACTATAAAATGTTCAGAATTTACAACAAAATGACTGTAAATGATGAATACATTTTTTAATCCTGTCTTTTGCACTTATTTTATTCATAAATAACACCTCATAACTAACTGATGTAAGTATTTCTGTAAATGCTACCAGCAGTGACATGGAAAAAACAAAACCAGAGTAGAAATTCATGAGGATGGCAAGTCTCCATTCAGCTTGCTTGCAAATACATTAATCAGACCTGATGAAGGGTTGTCAGGTATCTGCTCTGCCAACATACAGTGTCAGTACTGCCGGCTGTTATAGACACTGAGTGTGTGTTGGTGGTAATTCTCTGTGTCTATAAAAATAAGACAGCTTTAGCCGCCTAACAGACATTGCTGACAAAGTGTACAAACACGTTGATTCATCATTTTCAAGCAAAGGAAACTATTGCTTCCATAACATTGGAAACTGCGTCAACATTCACTCCCGCCCCCCCAGGCACTGGCCCTAGTCAACATCTTACTGGCCTGTGTCATCAGGCAATCCTTAATTTTCAAAGACTGTACTGCCCAACTGGGCTAAGCACAAGCCTTAGGACATTTATGATTTTATGATTGGGCTATTAGGTATGCAGCATATATTTAGATCCAACATTTATCCTTCCATTTTGATGTGGAGTACTCTCAGAGTTTGATTTCAGCCAGTGAGGCAAGACAGATACTGGTCTTGTGCCACACTGGAGAAAATGTTCATATCAAACCTGAATGCACTCTGTTCCTTGCAATGGCTCAGACAACACTAGATGATCTATTGAAGAGCAGCAAAATTCTTAGTGTAAAATAGAATTTCTTTTTTGGATCATGATTAGTGTTGAGTCAAAGAAACAAAATAACTTTCCTTGCAAACCTTCATGACTGTCATGAAGCAGTGTGAGCGCACAGCAGTACAGTGGTGTGGCATTAATTACTCATGTCATCATGATATGCCATCATATTGGGAAAACATTACCTTATGACAGCTCTATCCCATAGCCTGTCTAAATGAATGATCAATTGGAAACACAGAAGTACTCAGGACCTTAAATTTTCATCCGTTTCATGCCTGGTTTTTGTATGAAAAGTGTATGGTTGCATCTCAAGACAGTGTGAAAGGAACTGAAACCACTTATTTTAATCTTTTTTTTCAGCAATTTTGTCTCTCTGAAAGTTGTTAAGACTACAGTTATTCCAGCATTTAAAACAAATGTTAGAACTACCAACAGAATTGTAAAGAGGATTCAGAATTGAATTAATAAAATCTAATCAAAAAAATGTACG
This sequence comes from Gephyroberyx darwinii, assembly GCA_900660455.1. Lineage (NCBI taxonomy): Eukaryota > Metazoa > Chordata > Actinopteri > Trachichthyiformes > Trachichthyidae > Gephyroberyx > Gephyroberyx darwinii. Next base: position 4,516 of record CABFOQ010024322.1, read on the forward strand.
GAAAGGGAAAAATTGAAAACTTGTAGGTACATACTTTTCTGTCTTGTAGAAAACTGCACATCCATCCACATGTTTGCGATCTGACTCAGACATCGTCCTAGCCCGTGATTTTGGACTGAAGAATCCCTCGTAACCCTGCTCCTTTAACTCAGGCAAGAAGAAGTTGTAGTACTGCTCAGTCTCCACTTCCTGTAAGCAGAAAATGGCAAGTGTCAGGATGGGCAATGAGAGTCCTACGGTGACGATTCACAAGATTATAGTGGTCAGGTAAAGAATACAAACCTAATTTCTGAGAAGAATAAGCCATGATGCTAGCATGAACATTGTCAATTAAGAGTGAATAGAGAAAGAGAGGTGGTGCCTTTTCAAGCACTGAAATGCACCCATATTGCAATTTGACATCAGTCTCTCACCTGCAAGCTGATGATGTCTGCATTACAGCCCAGAATCTCCTGCATGATGGATTTCTTCCTGTACTCCCAGTTTAGAGCCCATGACGGGCAGTAGCCATATAGCTGTCGTGTGGCATACTTATCACATAGTACATTGTAGCACATCACGGAGAACAGTGCTGAGGGGAGACGAAGGACAATCTTAGACCAATCTATATGGACTGATTTTCATTTCATTCTACATTATTCAAACAGTGGCATCACAATTAGCTAATCACAAGAACTGGACCCATGTAAAGTTTCCCCGTCTGCAAATGGAAAAAGCTGAGTGAGTGCAGTGTGGCTTGGTAACTGGGGTAGAATGTATACCCCTCTGAATTCTGGTAGTGGGTACTGTGTTTTGACATGAGGTCTGAGCCCTGTACATGAAAAATCCATTGGCCAGTGCTGCTCAGGTTCAATCATGGGAATTGGTCATATACTGCAAAGCAAGTGACAGGAGCATTGACTTTGGGCCGGCAGTGAAGTGGATAAAGACACTTCAAATTTGGCAAAGTCATTGCTGAAGCAGGTTTTTTTTACGCATTATGGTGAATATAACAATTAGGAGGCACAGTATGAGGTATCAACTGCTTAATGATGGGATTAATGCTGCGAACAATTTATTATTCAAAGATGGCAGGTAAGTGAAATGCTCTCTAGCATCAGTCAGTTTGTGTAGGCTAAAGACTTCATAGGCTTGAAACTAAAATATTCCATCTTCTGCCCCTAATGAAGCATAGCATTCAGCTGGGGTTTCCATTTCATCCTAATCGCCTATTAACATAATTGGCAGAAAGCTCACAGGCAGAGAAAGAAAAAAACCCCAACATGTTTTCAGCTGCCACAGAGCATGTTATAAAATGTGCAGATTTTTTATTTCATTACTGGATGTCTAACATTTTTGTCAAATTTGAATATCCCAATTTTCAGGCAAGAAATGCAACGCCTTCGTAAAGCACAATTCACACAGTTGCATTCTATAACTTGCTAGAGATGGTTTAGATGTTTTATGCATCCACACTGTTGCATACTGTAAAACTTCCAATAATGGCAGGGGGTCTTTGCCTCAACTAATATCAGATACTACTACTATAATAAATAAACTACTAAAACAAATATCTGGCTGAAATAATCATGCAAAACAATTAACTATTATCAAAAAAGTGAATTATTATTGCTAACACAGTGGTAAGCTAGAACTATAATGGTCAGTCAAAAAAGCTAACAAAAAAAGATCAGTGCTGTATTGTGATCCGAACGTCAGAGTTTGCGTAATGTTTTTCAAGATTTTTGCTCCAGAAGTGATGAGATAAAAATGTCAGTGTCTTCAACTACATGCAACGTCTCTTTTTGGTAATGAATTGTTATATTTTAGTAATTTTAAGCCATTAACAGTGTATCAATTTAGACTCACGTCTGGTAAAACTATAATTAATACTACTACCCAGCTTTTATTTATACAGACACTCTCACATCAGTTCCCCGGCTATTGTTAAACTGCCCACTATTTGAGACCCCTTCTTTCTTCAAGTTTTACAATAGATTGCTATTAGTTGAATCATGTTATGAGAGTGGCAATCTATATCTCCCAAAAAAATTTGATTGGAGCTTCCCTTCTATTCTTTTGATGTAGAGAGTGGTGGAAGCAGCACTTTAAGCTTGAAACAATACAACTCACTCACTCACAAACAAAACTCACTCACCAAAGACCTGGCTTGACACAAAGAGGTATGCTACCAGTTAGCTGACAACAGTTGGGTAACATTTTGTTTTGCTCTCATCTCATTTTGAAGCAGTAGCTTCACGCATCTCGCTGCATATTGCCTTCACTTCGCCATAGTAAGAGTGGGTACAAAAGCACTCATGATCACCACCCTGCTGGTCGGAGTACCAAATAGCAACCAAAAATACACCATGCTGTAAAATCCCATTTTACACCACCAAATTATAATTTTTCATTCTGGTGACTTTAGCACTCACCAATTATACTTTGGTGGCCGCCAAAAAATTATCTAGGAAAACCCCTGGTCTGAGTCGCATGTTGCAAAAGAAATAGCCATAAGTGTGTTTATGTGTTACACGTCATATTACAAATTGGTGGCCTGGTCCTTACCTGAGGGACGTGCTCGGTCTGGTTCCTGGAGTGAGATCCATGACCGGGCTGGCGGCTGCTCTGTGGGTACTGAACAGAGGGAGAGTGGCTCAGTAGGGGCAAAAAACATGATGACCGACTGCAGCTATGACATCTAAGCTATGTTTTTAAAAAAATGTCATCATAAATTCTGCCCAGGAGAGTGTAGACTTGAGTTTCAGCCCATCACAATACCAACCAATTCATACAAATTAACTTGAGTTCATTAAGACAGTAAGACTGTTGGGGTGAATCAATTCTCTTGGGAGTCACAGTGCGCTTATTTATACAGACTAATTAAACTGTCTTCTGGGGAAAGTCAAAAGGACTGGCTGTATGCACTTCTTTTTCAATCCCAATACAGTCTCAAAGAATTCCAAAGAGAGGGAGGACTCACTGCGCTTGATAGCTCCTGCCAGATTGTCCAACAGGTAGTTCAGCAGTCGCCGTGTGCCATCAGGTTCCTGGTAGAGGCTCATAATTTCTTGTGCAAGTGGGTTTCCTGAGGTAAAACAATAAGAGGCTGAATCATCCCTAACCGAACAATGGGATCTCAAGGATGGAATGGTTACAAAAACATTGATAAGCCACTCACCTTTCAACCCCAGTGTTTGTAACTGAAACAGTTTCCCCAATTCAAATGGCAGAACCCGCAACTGGTTGTTATTTAAAAGCAGTTCCCTGTTGAGAACATGGGGGAATGTAAGAATCAGAAACTTGCCCTGTTGAGGAACTAGCTTCTTCGCCACCTGTCAAAAAGATTGTCTACTGATTAGCCATCATAAGAATGTCAATGGATCTACGGTAGGCTCTGGCAATAAGTCAACTACCCTGCCATCATGGATGCCAACAGATGATATCAAATGGCATGTCAAATTGGAAATCTGGGTCAACTCTATAAAAGCTATTCCTTTTCATTTTACAATAAACCCTTGCCTGAACAGAGTGGAGTTAATTGTGAGATTTACTCAGATCACCACACCTGAGAGACACCATGTTGCCGAGCTCTGCCGGCAGGCTCCTGATCTTATTGGATGAGAGATCCAGGTACACCAGGTTGTGTAGTTTGGCAATGTCTGGCGGGATGCGTGACAAAGAGTTGTCACTGAGGTGCAGGGCAGTGAGGTGGGTGAGAGACCACAGGGCTGTGCTGAGACTCCTTACTCGACCTGCAGAGGCAGCAGGTAAAGAAACATGAAATTTTTAAAAGAATGAGATCCCTAGGTGACACTATAATATGTTAAGGAAAAAACATTGATTCAACTTTAGGCCAACATCAACAGCACTGTGTAAATGCTAGACATTTTGTTATAGACAATGTCATAGAAACCTCCCACTTTTACAGGAGGATTACCCACACCAGAAATAGCATGGCCATGAAAATAAAGAGACCCCTCCTCAGTACTAATCCAATACCAGCATCTCTTCACCACATCCATGGACACCCTGACAATACTCACCGCTGATTTCAAGCTCAGCCCAGTATGACTTCTTCCCGTTGGCTGCCTCCTCGCTGGACATAATTGTGTACATCCGCCTAGGGTCCGGCGGGTCATATTTTTCCTTGGGCATTCCTATAACACTGTGGGAATAAGCTTGATTTTAAAACTGTCCTGCGCAAAACACAACAAGACTCCTCTTGATGTAGAACTCCTATTATGTGAATCCACAGGTGATCTTGGACCTGATGCCTATAACTTAAATCAGGATCACCTGGTATCATTTATGGTCAGAGTTGATTTATCCATCTCATCAGTCTACATTTGCACACTAAATTTTAAACCCCAAGCTTCCATAAGAACACATTATGGCAGGTAAAACATTCAACCATACAATTCAAAAAGCACAAATTACCATCAACATAAGGGTGAAACGCTATGGTGTTATCATTAGATTGCAATACAGTTGCATTAAGATTTAAACAGCTTCCTTTCAATGTATGAGCCATTTGGGTTACATAATAGTCAACATGAAATACCGCTAATAATATTTTTTCAAGCCAAACTTACCATACTAGGTTGTTGGCAATTGTACATAGTTACTGAACGAGTTTAATACAAAGATATTTTTGATCAGATAGTTCAGTAGGCCGATTTTTCTTCTCATTGTCGCTAGCTGATTAGCCTAGCCTAACCTAAATAGCTAGCTAACAAACTGTATATAACAAACGCTAAACAGCTAGCTCGCTTGCTAACTAGCAAGGTGCCAAACGTACCCTCAAATTTAGTTAAATCAAACCATTAGGGGACCTTAACGTAATGCACCAGTGGGCTAGCAAGAATTAAAGAAAATTGAAATAAAAGAAACTGCACATTTGTTGTTTACATAATGACAAAACACTGACTTGCGCATTAACGTTAGGCCACAAAACAGCGCATTAGCTAGCTACCGTTAGCTAGCTTGGAACACCAAGCATCACTATAATATAGTTTAACAGGGAGGAAGCGAACTAGCCACATAGCTACACAATGCTGGGTTAGCAAGCAAAGGTAGGCTATTTCGCTTAGCTTCTGTTAGCTAGCTAAAAGCTAACATATCCTAATTTTTCGAAGCTGACCGAGTTCATATTCAAAGAAGTCTCATTTCGGAAAATGACCACAGCATTTTCAACACTTGGTTTAGAATATGGTGTTATAGCAGACAACAACTCATGGTTAGAACAGTAGGATGCCGTTTTTACCTGCAAGAGCATACCAAATCGCGACGACGAGTGCGTGTTCTCTTTTGTTTTCTAGCTACTTCACCCGTTTCCGCTGCTGTATCATGGCGACCGTCAGGATTTTTTTTCTACCCATGATAACAGCGCTTGATCCTATTGGTCGGCGTGTAGACGGTTCAACCAGCTGTTGTTGAACCAGTGATGAGTGATGGACTATGGGCTAGATGGGAGACCACAGGTGCATGAAAGCTGTCAATTCATCTTAGTTGTTTAGATCTTAGGCATTGTCATAACAACGACCTCAACGTATCAGTTGATATAGTCTAGCAAAGCAAAAGGTTTATCAGTTACATAAGATTCAAAACTGAAACTGAAAATTAATTCTGTCAGCTAAGCGTCACGTGTAACAATATGCTTAGTGGCAGGTCAATGCATGTCTTAATTGTCGGTTAAACGGTAAGTAATGAAGAGAAGCTGGATGTTAACTCAGTTTGACCTAAAAAATAAAACTAATTTGGGGCCTTAAACTTTATTGATAAAAAGCAGGCACGCACAATAATTTACAAAAATAAATATTTAATTAAAATGATACTTAAACAAAAATCCTCATCACTCATTAAAGACAATAAGAACATTTAAAGGCACTTGAACAACAAAACAGATCTCGCTCAACACTGGCAGACATCTAGCAGGTGATCCTGTAGGTAGGTGAGGGACTCCTCAACATGAAGGGGTAGGGCTTGGCCAAGGTCGGCCTGGGATCTGGACAGGAAGGATTCCACAGCTTCCTGAACGGCGGGCCTGGACACCACGTCATGTGGCTTGTGGACCAAGGCCCTAACACTGCCTGTTCCTTCCGTGACTGAGATGCACAGGCTGCCTGGGGGTAGCAGATGCCTAGAGGTTAGGGCTAAACCAGAGTGGGTTTGGGAGAGAAAATTCAACTGCTCATATTTGCAGGGATACAAACACATCAGGGGTCCCAAAGGTGACAAAACATATTATACCAGGGGGGTCCGGGTCATGCTGTTTAAAAGCCCATGAGACTAGGTCAAGGGTCTGTAGGTCAAGTTCATATCAATGCAAAATCCTACTAAAGGGTAACTTTGGTTCAAAAGATGAACAGACAAAAAGCAAAGGGAATGAGCAGAGGAGGGTAAAAATATGCATTAAGAGCATCACTTTCATGTGATGTATAATTTACATTAGGTATACAGTAAAAAAACAAAACAATCAGTAGAACACAGTCACAAATATCAGAGAGAAAGTAGACATTCACAAGAGGGAAAATGAATGACAGAAGTGAGAAAAATGGGAAGAGAGGAAAGAGAGAGAGAAAGATGAGATTTGATCTGGGGAAATAGATGGGCTAGTTCTTATTTTATCAATTTAGCCTGGGCAAGAACTTCAAGTGTCTGCTTTTTTTGCCTCGGAGCATGTTCGAGCCCGGCCCTCTTCTCTTCCTCTGCTTCCTAGAGTCTTAAAGGAATAGTTCACCCCAAAATGAAAATTCAGTCATTACCTACTATTCCTATTCCTTTAACTACACAAACACATTTCAGATAAAACCCTTCACTGCAATCTCATTTGTTTTCATACATGCTATCATTACTCATAGTTATACAATAATTCACAGTTGCAACCAAGAAGAAACGTCACAGCAAAAACCAAGCACATCCATTGCAGGCTTCCAGCACTGTCTACTGCCTGGCAGCGGGACACTGGCAAGCTGGCCATGAATCCAATTGGTAAAGTATATTGTATATTTATTTTGTTATTCTGAAACAGCACCCAACTCCGGGAAAAAAGTAACCCATTTCTGTATTAAAATGACACGGTGGCAATTTTGTTTCCCTGGCTTGTGCTGCAACGAGGCTTCCCAATATTTTTACCTTTCATCACTTCGTTGTAGCTGAGCAGCAACATCCAGAGGAGGTGGACCAACTCTTCCCATCTCTGCCACCTTTCAGTACCGTCCTGGAGAAGATAGTCATGGATGAGTTACACTGGACAGTCACTTGCTCTAAAAATGCACTAGGAAGAAAAACAGCCCCAGACCATGACGCTCCCACCACCATCTTTTACTGTAGGGACATGGTTATTTTGGTCGTGGCCAGTTTTGGGTTGTCGCCAAACAGTTCAATTTTGGACTCATCGGTCCAGAGAACACACTTGTTTAAATATTTCTTCTTGTGGCTCTTGGTGATATTTTAGAAGGACGTCTACTTCGAAGCAGAGTTGCTGTTATGTTAAATGCTCTCCATTGATATATTTGTCATCCTCTGAGGTTTCCTTATATCGCTGCAAAGTGTTTTTCTTTCACCTGCATGGGTAACACCAAACTGACCAAGACCAAGTTTCTGCATTTATGGGCGTGCCACACAGACTCCTCCCCAAACATCTGACCTTTGATTGGTTAACTTCATACCCTATTATTTACCTACCTGATTCTACTTACCTACTTGATTTAAATAATGCAAGAGCAGGTTCACTTAGTAAATGCAGGAAGGAGGGAATTGGCAAATATAGATCCTTTACTTCAGGTTAAGGCTGGATTAAATAGGGATTGCATGGTAAAAACTCAAAATTTCTATCACTTCAAACTTTCAGTCACAACTGTATATTGAGTCTTTGCATAACAATGTTTTTATCTCAAATGTATAATGTAAAATTCATCTCAAAATCCAAATGCCAAAATCTCTTTCTGCTAACTTTATTAGTGAATTATAAATATAAATATATGCCAAAGCCCCTACATCTGAGTTTAGCTGATAAAGCAAAGATGAAAACAAGATGGCCTCCTACTACAAAATTCACCAAATATTCACCATAGAGTCTGGTGTAAGAGTGCAATTCTTCAGAAAGTGAAGCAGCAGACTGAGGGACATGGGCACAGGAGTTTTCTGTGGGCAGGCATAGTCCAACAGATGTTCCAACAGCTTACATCTCAGCAGCTTACTCTGCAGGCTCTCCAGCAACAGCATCCTAGGTCTCAGGAAGAGATTAGTAAAAAGAGAGGAAAGAGAAATTGAAGCAGAAGCGAGACAGCTTGACAGACGAGAGGAAGATAGACTTGCATATCTTAAGAGCATAACTTCTCACTCTCCCCTTCATGGTGAATTCCAACTTGCCTCCTCCACTCATCTCTCCTCCTCACCTGTGTGCTCGTAATGTTACAATGTTCATGAGCATATGGAAGAGCTCCAGGGATAGTTTGGCAGAGCTGACAGCTGGAGAGCGGTCCACGTCCAGAGCCACAGACAGCATCCTCTGGAAGACAGACACCATCCTGCAAGGGAGAAAGGTCCAAAAGCAGGACTTATCAACTCACAGGCTAGCGTGTGTTTCATGAACATAGAATGAATATAATGTAGTTGAAATGGCTTCTCTCTGGAATGAGTTAAGAAATTGAACCATGTCATTGCCTCCCCCTCCTCTGTCATTCCTGTTATTTCCTAAATAATCAGAGTCAAAGAGAAGCATATCTAAAGCTTCATTTGGACTTGACCTGATATGTTCATCTCTCTCTTTGGCTGCTTCTCGACTGTCTCCATTTTCTGTCGATTTCATAATGGCAGTAAACAGCCACTTAATGACATCTCTGGAAAAGAAAAATACTTTATATCACTTCTATGACCATAACGGGTGAAGCAAACAAAACCTACGACTCAATCTTATCCATGGATTATTGTCTAGTGTCACACCCTGGACATCAAACTCACCTGACTTTAGTGAACTGCAAATCACATGACAAAGTTGCTTTAGCGATAGAGCGGTGGAGGGCAGAGAGAGAGAGTTTGGTCTGGAAGTCGTCCTCCAGAGTCTGCACGACATATTCCAGGAACATGCGCACGACCTCGCAGCGGTGTCTCTTGGCATGATCCTGATGGAGCATTAGCGGCAGAGATCAGGATATGTCGTTTTGCTGTAATCACACAAAGGCTGTCCATTGTGTCAACATGGGCTGAGATTTTTCTACCTTGAGTAGTACCTGATTGGCCATGACCGAGGTCAACAGCTCCCAGTCCCATGGAAGTGTGGTTTTATCAGCCATGTGGTGTCTGCAATCACGAAGCATTCAGTCAATGACTTCAAAGATGGAAAGAGGAGAAGGAAGGAAGGTGGTAGGGAGGGAAGGAAAGCAAAGAAAAGGGATGTAAATAGAAAAAGGTACAGATAGGTCAATATTATTAATCCTCTGCTCATCCTCTGATTGTCTTTAGCCACTGTCTCACCTCTGCGTCCTCATCAGCAGATTAAAGGCCTGCACACAGAGGTGCTGGGGACACTGGAGGTCCAGCAAGATGTCCCGCAGCAGGTGGCAGGTGATGTCCCTGGGGGGGTAGAAGCCAGGCTGCAGCAGGTCAGACAGAAGTTGCAGAGTGCCCTCCGGGTAGCTCTCTTCAATGGTACTGTAAACCAGGCTCAGGCTCTGTCGGCATAGCACCTCTGCATTGCTAAAGCCATCGTCATCCTTCTCCTCAGCGTTCTAAGACAAGAGTGTATGGTGATGGTTTAGAAAAGGGAAGGCCGTTGTATCACAGTATATTACGTTAAGAAACATGATCAATGAGATATTGAGAAGTGAACGAGACAGAGAAATGGCATAAAAAGTCAGTGAAAATGTCTAACCAGGCTTTGAGCAGGTCTGGACATTATTTTCCTGAGGGTGATGGGGCACACAAAACGTCTGTCCTCTCGACTGGTGCTCCTGAAATTCCCATCAAATTTGTTCTCCTCATTCGCCTCTTCTCCATCACTCCCCTCTTGCCAATCGACGTGCACTGGACTGTCAACTCCCAGATCATCGCTATATGTTGTCCTCCCCGTCACAGATGCTTCATCTAAGTCCTCAGTTCTGGGCACTGACGAGGGAGAGTCACTGGTGATGCTGTGGCACAAGAAGCCAGGGCTGTTGATGGCCAGGTCAGCCTTAGCCTCCCCCGTTTGCCATACAGGAGTCTTCCCGGCTAGCGCATCTTTAGAGGTGAGGGTTGGCTCGGCTTGGCTCTTAAGGCTATGACAAGGAGATGCTGAGCTTGTGTGGGGCTGGGAGTTGAGGTCAAAATCGTGGGGAATGTGAGGGTCTAGTTCAGTGGTAAAGAGGTGGGGGGAGGAGAGATTGGAGACAGGACTTTGTCTAGATTCTGGTGGGTTCAATTCCAGTTGTTTGGTTCCTGCTTTCCTGCTTGGTCCCTGTTCTTTCTTGTCCTCTACTTGCCCCTGTTCCCAAGGAGTTTCGACCACCTCTGGAGACTCATCCGCTGAATGGTTTAGCTGAGGACCATTTGAGGTGGTAGCGGTCCTTGCCTTAATGCATTCTCGTGAGCCGCAGATATTGTCCGATTGTTTAGGCCACAGTGACAATTGTTTACAATCTTTAGTTACACAGGCTGAATACCCAGATGTTTTCAGGTCGTTGACATGGGCTTCAGCTAAATGCAACCTTCTTAACTTTACAAATGGTGTGTTTACAAAGCAAGGAAAGTAGTTTGCTTTATTTGTGTTCCTTTGGTGTGGTGTTCCAGTCACAGAAGCCAAAACCATTCCTTGCTTTGGGATATAACAGTTCTGCACTGGAGAAACAATAGTCATCTCTCTTGAAGAGTTGTGCAGTGAATCAGAACCTCTGCTGTTTGAAGTTAGGTTTGTATCTTCATTTCCATTTTTTGTGTCTGTTGATAAAGTATTGGTTTTCTGTTCTGTCCCATCTGTGCTGTTGCTGTCAATCAAGTCTAACACTTCCATCTGAGCATTTGGATTTCGTCTTTTGAGCCTCCTCAGTCCTGGAAAAGTCCATCTAGGATCAGTGAGGTCGATGAAAAGCTAAAGAGAGGAGATAATACACAGTAATGTATAGTTACATGCTGCGTTTGCTTACATAATAAAGAATTAAATTAAGTTTCTAACACGGTAAAACATGTCAGTGCGCGGGTTTCACTTGAAGGATGTAGAATAACATGTTTTAGTATTTAGTAGTATATCAATAACTGTGACAGCCCAGGTTTCTATAGGTTAAATTATTTTGGGGCTCTGATAAAACGGATTTACAGCTACATCCCGCACCTGATAACTGGAACCACTTCCGGCCTCTGGTGGGGTTTTGTTTGAATTTTCCCCATAACAATACTTTTTACTTTTTAGGCAGTCGGTTGTCATTAGAAGCGCGCGAGGCACAAATGACATGAATGTCTTCATATGGCGCTCACGCGCGTCTAGCCTCACAGGAAGCATGACCTAGGCATTAACAGTTCTTCAGAACAAAGTCAAACTCACTGCAAACATGTTAGATTTTCTGAATAGGTTTTTGTGTTGACAAAACAAGAACCACTGTTTGTGACAGGCTGGTCTGAAAACATCGCGGTGAAGTTGATGATGGAAACGTGGGTGATGTTTATGGGATATTCTATTTGATTTTAACATCGAAATCCGTGTTGTGAGTAACTATTTTACGGTCGGTTTTGTTTTGTATATACTTCCCGATGAAGCAATCCCATTAGCCGCACTGTATGTGGTGAATACTCCCAGTTTTGGGTATTTGTCACCTTCGGACTCTAGACGTAAGTAAATGTAAATGACTTGCAGCGACACCTTGAGGCCGTACGGAGTCGGTGAAACTTACCGGTGTGACGTTCACAGCAACAACGTCCACAGTTGTATCTCTCCTAACGAATGGTTTTGAATCAACCTCACTCTCAGTGTAGGCACCGACAATTTCGACATCAGAGTCGTATTTCTCACTCCCGGAGCTGACAGTAATTGCATCATCCATCCCTCCTCGCTCATTAAACTTCAACGTGCCAGTAATTTAGCTAGCAGCTACTGTTTGTCACCTAGCAGTCTGGCGCCAGTAGACCATGCTAGTATTAACAAACCACAAACGACAATATGTAAATCCTGGACATATTAAGCAGAAGATCACCGCTGCGAAATGCGCAATTTCCTCGTTGCGATAAGTTACATGCAACGGACGCGACTAACGTTCGTCCATTTGATTGCATCTTCGTAGCCGTTTGTTCGCTGGAATGCCACCATTAACTAAGTTCAAACAGCTACAGTCCGAGGAAAGTGGAATAACATGATATATTCCTATGATTTGAATGGGTTTGCATATTCTGTAGTGAGTTTACGGCGGTTGGTGCATTGGATGTTTGACTTCCGGGTTTAGAGCGAGAAAGACAGCCTAGAGTAAAAAATAATTTCCGGTCAAAAGTTTCAAAATAAAGCCAAAGCAGATATTAACACAGACCGCCTACGACGTCCTACTGGTTTACTAGCAGCTAGGTGGCTAGCGTGATTTTCATGGACTAGAAGGCGGCCACGTCTTAAATCAACTAAACAGCTTTTTTTTTAATTAGCTGGCAGCACTCTCCATTATATAAGCAATCATAATATACACATTAATACACATAATACACATTTCTGTAACTTTTGTTGATTTTTGAGGTAGTAAGTAATGTGCAATGGCAGAAGTGGACCAGAGGCAGAATCTAGAACATAGAATAGAATAGAATAGAATAGAATAGGAAGAATATATTTTAAGTAGTAAATAAAAAATACAATCCTTGCGATACAGTCCACCTAGGTGATACATATATGGCTGCCAAAAATACACAAAGAAAGACTCAATCTCAAAACATGTCCTAGGCAACTTGGAAGGATGTCTATCTTGGAAAAACAAATACATTTTAACCTATAGCTGTGGCACAACTGCTCCTAAAGGCTGTACAATGGGAGTTTCATTACCTGGTGTCGAGTCAACCAGAATTAAACCAATGAAACGCCCAGTGCTGTCCAAATATGATAGGCTGTCACAAATACTCAAAACCTACCTACCTACCTACCCACATACCTGCCTACCTACGTAAGCCATCCATCTTGAAGCAAGGAATAGTTTATGCGATTGTGTAATTCTACACATCACCACTAGAGTGCATCCATGTCGTGTAAAAGGTTTTGAAATGTGTTAAATGTATCTATGGACAGGCCAATGCCCATATCTATCATACTTCTTTTTTAAATTTTCCAAGGAATTGCCGCAAAAAGTATTACTGTGACCAAAAATACTCACAGCTCAGAGTAGGACGTGACCTAAGACCTACCCTAGTTCATCTGTGGCCTGGTTGTCTGTATGTGCATGTGTATGTGTGTATGTCTAGTGTTTTTTCTCTTTCCATGTCTTTGCAAAAGCCTGGCTGGCAATTTTCAAGCCAACATTGCAGCATTGACCCTTGCCCTCTCTTCCTCTCGCTTTTCTGACCCCTCGGAATGTGCTTCTGACACTGAACATGAAAAAAAGAGACCAGTTATCAATGTCATTCAAATCCTTGACATAAAACATACTGTGTCAGGGTTCGGGAAGAAGCAGGAAACAGCTTTAACTGCCTTTGTGTAAGGCCATCTACAGATGACTTGTTGAACCCCACACTACATGGTTTTTGACAGTAGCCTGCTTTCCTGTTATATGGAATCACAAATGGCAGACTGTAATGTTACTGTAGCCAATGCCGTCACTAAAAGCTGTTTCCTATTGATGGAAGCTGCAACACATATACACATACTGGTGTGTTGAATTGATAAGAACATGACTGATAAGGACATTACTAATACCATGGAAAATGTTGTCAGCTGACACCCTTGTTTATTATGACACATTGTATTATAAGACATAATACTATATCTGCCATGCAAAAAGAACATACTGCAGTCATTTTTTACATTTCTAGGCTTTCAATGCAATGTGGACTGCAGATGTTCCAAGAAAAGAGCAGTTACTTTCTGGGACCTGTACTTCCCTTTTCAAAGAAATGTAAATTTGTGAACCACATTTCATGTAATTGGATGAAAGGCGTTATTAACCTCAAATGTCACCAAGCATTATACCTCATGAGGAATATCACAGAGGATGAGTCATCATATTCAGATGTACACAACCCCTGACACCTATTCAGCAGCGTGAGGGCTTTATTATAGGATGGTTATGAAGACAAAGAAGAGAAATGCTTCTGAATATGAGCAGTAATGTGTCTGTGTCTCTGTAAGTCTGTGTGTTTGCATGTGTGTGTGTGTGTGTGCGTGTGCCTGCAATGATAGGGACTATGCCCTAAGGTGCTGTGAGTCAGAATTTTAGAGGGAAATTTAACTAATTTGATTCCTGCAACAAAGCTTATTTGCCTTGGAAAGCATCCTCGCCTCCTCGTCCTTACACAGAATGTCATGGATGCTAACAATGCTTGGAATCTGAATGAGCTATACTTGAAAACAGACTAAGCTGTGTATTTTTGTAAAAGTTGCATGTTATTACAATAATGATAACATTAATTCTGAGGAATAATGACTCATAATAGTATTCGTCAATCATTCCATATAATTGTGATCAATTTGTTAGGGTTGGCAACACAAATACTGCCACAACATCGACCCTGATATTCGGCAGCAGTAATTCAGCTGGCAAAGATCAAAATCCAAGGTCAATTAAATAGAGAAAGTTATGAAATGCACTTTGCAAAACCCCAGATGAACCTTTCAAGCACTCTTCTGGGTTTCGAGGCCATACATGGACATGGATTAAGGATCAAGTACTTTATCAGCAACAGGTTTTGGTACGTGCAATTTCCTGCTTTAAAGGTGAACAATGAACAGTATTCGAATGATGTCTGTGTTTGTTAATAGTTGGTTGCATTGCAAACCTTCAAAGATGGCTCATACGAGGTCAGCTGACTTGAAATGTATGAGGTGATTTGTGAGTAGCATTTGACTGAAAATAGAAAGCATGTGTCAGGCTGTGAAGTCAAAACATTCTCTAATAATTTGCCAATCAGCAGCAGCCTGAAGCAAAGATTCACTCTTAATCAATTGCTTATCAATTGATTCTCTACACATGCTCCTCAGCTTTAATCCATTATATGTGAAAATGTAGCATAACATCACTAAGCTCTTCCCTTCTTGTAGTAGTGTTCTAATGCTTCATTGCATGTATGGTTTTAGTGCACTGTAATTTAAAAGAAGTGTATCATGTTTCTTTTTCCACCCCCTTTGGCTGTATCAACAGAGAGATTCCCATTTGACAGAAAGGCAGATAAGGAGTGTGGAAATTTACCTGAGGGGGCAGCAAAGCATGCTGGGATCTATAACACTTATATATCAATTCAGTGGGATGAAAATTTCATAGGAGTAGGAAAAGGAATCGTATCTTCAAATTGATTGCCAGGTATGTTTTTAAATGAGAGAATCGGTGAATGGATAGTTTTCATGGGTCTTTGCGGCCAAAGAACCAGCACTCAGAGGATCCTGAATAGCTCCATTTCACACATGAAAATGGAAAACATGAAAAACAAACACTTAGAAAGGTTAGAAGGGTTTCTTGACACAGCGGGAGTAAAAGGGGTGAAGTGAAGCAGCATGCACTCCATTCCAAAATGTATTGCTGTTCATGGACGTACCTGGGAAGACAAGGCATATAAAAACGGTCAGGTAGTTTCAGCTTCAATTAGGAGATGAAGCGAGTAGAGACTACACAATACATCCATCTATGCAGACTGAGAAGCTGAGTTGGAGATAACTGCTCATCCTGCTCGTCACTGCTCCTTCACGGCCCAGCCAGACAGCTGCAGCTGTGGTCTCACTCTATAGACCGTGACACTGACAGAGGAATTAGCCAACAGTCTCTGCTGCAGTAGGTCAGGGGTCACGCCATTTTTCATATGCCACAGCAGAGAATAAATATTATACAAATAAAGAATGGGAAAACAAATTCCTGGGAAAAATCCTCAAAGTCTCAAACTAACTTTGCCTTTATTGCTATTTAGTGTGATAGTCATCTAGACCAGTCTGCTGTTTTCATAGCTCTTCGAAGAGCTACACGAACTGCAGATTCTTGGCACACAGCGACAGTTGTTTAAAAAGAGCAGGGTCTCTGGTTTTGAAGTTCATTGATCAAGTCAGAGCTCACAGCGACAACATTAAAACTATTGATCTCTATGAAGTGCCAAGCTGTTGGATGTTGTGGCAGTTTTTAATGAATACCATAGAAGCAGTTTTTGCTGGACGAGATGATGAAAAAACAGCCTACAGCAGCACTTCCAGGCTTCCAGGTGGCAGAAAAGGTCATGAGCATATTCTTTTGCGTCTGATAGCATGTTGCTTCAGTTGTATTGAATTGTGTTGTTCAACTTGGACTAAAACAGAATAGCAACTCT
>CABFOQ010024323.1:0-21678 GCA_900660455.1 Gephyroberyx darwinii
TGCGGGGGTGTTGTACTGTGGCGCTTCATTCGCTGCGCCGGGGAGGCGGGTTGAGGCACTACCCCGCTGGCGGGGGAGATCTGGGGGGAACCCAGATATGAGAGGAGTTCCTCTCCGCGCACCACCTGGGATAAGAGCATATGGAGCTCTGTGGTCCTTCAAGACGACCTTTGACCTCTCCTGTGCAGTTCTGGGTCCTTAGCTTGTTGGAAAATAGCTGTGAGGAGAGGCAGAGATAGAATTTCCTTTGCTGCATTTCTCTTTAAGATTATAGCGCTTAATAGCTGAGGGCTGCATCAGGATCAGGACTTGTGCATCTATGACTATGATCTATAACTGGTTAACCCCGTACCCTCTTCCATGATCCTGGTCCTTATTCTAAATGTAAAGATGTCTGCCAAGAACTGACTTCACTGGCTTTGCAGTAAAGGGAGTAAACTATGATTGAGTCTGAAGCTGAATGATGCTTGTGTGTTTGACACTGATCGATTTCTTTTTGAGTGCAGGGAGATTGAAAGGTTTACTGTGTTGGTCTACCTACCAGTCTGGCTCTATTTTGTTATGTGCTGAAATGATCATCTGTGTGCATATGTTTGTGAGCGTGTACATGAAATGTGTGTATGTACAAAATATGTATAGCCAAAGGGCCTGGATGTCTGGAGGCGGGCATGTCTATATTTGTGCGCTGGAGGAGCAAGGACATGTTTATCGACCAGTGATTGGCTGAACGGGAAATCCACCCTAAACCAGAATTCACGTGTTTCCTATGACTGTGGACAGCTCCGTCTGGAACATGCAGCCTCTCACAAAGCTAAATACAGGCAAGCTGAGACTCATCAATTCATGTCATCAAGCATTTAACAGGAGACCGACAATGTGGACGCTTTGACAGAACTCAGATATGTTCATTGTTTTCCGGTTCATTCCTGTCAATGAAAGAAAGCTCATGTGGATGTAAAGAGGAGAAAACACATTCTCCAGTCCAGAAAGCTGATCTCCCAATTCATTATCACTAGATTTTTTTTGTTTTGATTGCATTACAGCTTTTGTTTTCTGGCTTCAGGCTTTGGGAGAGAATTGTTTGCGTGCATCTGCACACAAATATCCCATTCATACTGTCTAATCTCATAGGAGTAACATGGAAATTGTGTTTTAAGGTGGAATTTCTCCTGAACTTGGCCATATGGTTGCTCCTCGTCACCTGAAGCTACCAGGCCTGGCAAGCTGCTCTCTTCTACTGATGCAGTTTGAACTGAATTGGGGTCAGCGCTAGTTTCACGCCGTTCAGTTCATCAAATGTAACAGGAAAGACATTTTATGAACAGACGCTTGTTCGTAGTTATTCGCTGGTTTAAAGGTGAATGAATTGAGGCGTGGTATCGAAGCCCAACTCTGTGCTGTATATTTCTGCTAACTTACTGCTGTCCTAGTGTAGTTGAACTGTCACTCTGGTAGCGTGTATTTTAAGTCCACTGTACAAACGTTAGTCAGAGTAAGTCACTGCAAATGTCAGAACATTCTGCAAAGCATTTCAAGACATGATTTACGACGTTTATTTCACACTCCCAATGTAAATCAATAAGGGATCTTTGACAGACTGTATGTGACTCGGGACGGGGGCGGGTAATTGCAATTATGATCAGGATTATGATCAGGGTGTTTTTTCTTGTGTGAGTGTGTGTATTATGAAATGAGTTTGATGGAAGCGACATCTGATGGCGGTTTCTTCTGTTGAGCTCACCAAGGGCTGATAAGCAGCCTGCAAATGATCTCACTGTCAGAGATTCACGAGCAAAACACGGACTGAGAAACATCCCGACACAACCAGCAAGAGCAGACTGACACCAATTCAAATATGTTTAGTTCTTCAGAGAAGAAATAAGCAGAACGAATCTCGTTTTTTTTTTTCTTTTGACTATTTTGTTGACATATTTTGCACTATTGTTCACTTTATGAATTTTAAGCAATTACTTGAAAGTTGAGATTGTACGTGTATCCAAAGTGTTGTACGTCCACCGGGTTCTGACTGACGGCTCCGTCTGTGTGCGATGTCATTTAAGGTTGATATATAACTGTGTTACAGTTTAGGTTTTTAAAGCAAAAACAAAAGTAACTAACCTTACTGGACTCAAATCAGTACAAATGCGTATATCTGGAAAAATACAACTACAGTTCATGCCATTACTTATCTTTGAACACTGCAAAACAGTTGCCTTTCATGGATTTCTATGACATTTATCCTTTGAAAAGTCTAGAAACTGTAGGAGTAGGCTTTACTGAAGTCCAACGGATGTGTTATAGCCAACTCAAGTATAGAATGAGCAGTGGTTGTGCTTTTTCGTTGCATTATGTAACTGTCATTGCCCAGATGTCAATGACAATCATGACAATCCCTCTCTGTGCTTGGTTTCCACTTTGTTGACCTCCTCTCACCCACACACAACTCTCACTGTTGTTGTTTTTGTGCGCACTTTTCCCACATTTGCTCATCCACAACCTTTACTCATCATCACTCTTACCCAGTGCATTTATGTGCCGCGTTGTAGTTCCTCTATGTTGGACGTGAATAAACCCTCTGTGAAAGTGATGCGGGAGGCAGCAACGGTCCGTTCAATGTTTTACAAAAAGCCATATATTCCTGTGAGGGAACAGCTCTGAGAATGTGGGAGGCAGTCTCCTCCTCCTGAATATAAATGCATTGTATAAAGAAATCTATAATGATGAAAGGCGTGTGAATGAAAACCTTATAGAGCGACGTGCTTTCAGTTCAGTTAAACACAATCTGCTCCACCTGACGTATGAAAGGGAAAGAGAGACGTCGATTTAGAGTAAAGCTGATCCAAAATAAGTGTCTTAGGCAGCTTTACTACGCAGTCTGTCTCATCATTACACCCTTCTCTTGCTCAATCAATCATCTCAGCCCCCTTACTTTACCTCTATGCACAACAGTCTACACTTTAGCTGCACCCTGTGGCCAGTTAGTCACATCAAGGCTCATACTGTAAGGTCATGTACTGATTACTGTACACTAACGGATTATTACTCAAAGCTTTGTTGTCTCTTTGCTTTAATACCTTTGATGTGTTGTGTGCTGGTGTTGTGGCCTTTATTAACATTTCTCTCTTACCTGTTTGATGGACAACATTCAAAAACGACACGCGACGTTATTACCTGGAGTGTCCACGTTTTGATTCTGAGTATCCACTTCCCCATCAGTCTCAGCCTATAGGCTTAAAAGACTTGTGGATTTGTTCACTGATAGTTTGATCCAATCAGGCCTGGACCCCTATCCATCCCCAGAGTAGCACTTAACGTCACCAAAACGCCACGGTGGCCAGGTAACCAAACTAACATCCCCCGTTCTTTCCACGACAGAATGTGACCGAAAGAAACGTCACCTCACAGTGGCCCCCTTTTCCCATTTTTATCCCCTAACACAACTTCATTTCCTGCTGTAGTGAAATGTAGGTCCGAGTGTGAGGTTGTGCCAGCGGGTGTCTGTTGACGGGGGTGTGATACAGTACATGTCTGTGCTTGAGATTATATACTGCGTATATCCTAGACATAAACACACACACAATGCTGAATATTTGTCGGGGTGGGATGGGAGGGACCATTTGGAGTCTTCTTTGGTGAATCTTTTGAACGTGTATTGTCATTTTATGCTTTATTCCTTGTCCGATTGTCTGATTATGTGTTCGATAGCCTATGTAAGAGATCTCCAGTATACAAAAGGTTATACTTGGTCCTGTAACATCCTGACATTAAGGACGTTCTTAAATGAATTCAGCAGACATCGTCAATATCTATAGATATATTAACTTATTGTAAATGAACTATTTTAATGGCAATAGTAGTGTGTACAGTAACAGACATCACTGTTCATCTGTACTTCTCCATCACACTCCCACCACACTGTATAAAGAAAAACCAAAAGCCCCTATATTAAACAGCATGGAGGAAAAATGTCTGTTGTCTTCATTTGTGTGTTTGTCAGAGTCTTGTAGCTCTGGATGTTTGTCTCCCTCTCTCTGTGTTGTTTTTCCTTGCTTGATATTGTGGTGTTGCTGCAGAAATTTCAGTTGCTGCTTATTTGTGCTCCTTTTATCCCTCTACTTGTTAATGGATGATATAATGTCTTGGGAATCACACATTTGTAGCCCTTACAGAATCATCGACTGACAGGGACTAGGCCTTTCCTATTTAGCCCTAAACTAAAACCATTTCCAGATTTATTAGCTGCGATTGGAGACAAGGCAGTTTAAACTGTGACCCTTGACCCCACCACTGCCACAGAACTGGGTTGTCATGGTAACCAGTTGCAGCACTCAGCTAATCACATCAGCCTTTTGAACAAGACGCTTTCCAGATTCAATCTTAAAAGGGCTGAAAAGCTTCGACGCACAGAGCAGCTGTGTTTCTACAGTGTACTTCTGACTTCATCCCAATATGCTGTGCAACCATATAAAAGGCTGAATCAAATTAGCCCTTAAGTCTTCCCAAAAAACAAACAACAGTTTTATAAACCAAGAAGATGGAAAGCAACCTGATTCAAGGGGCGGAAAAGGCAGAAAGGAAACAAAAGTCAAAAAGATGAAGGCATTTGTAGGGAAGTCATATTAACCTTAGCTAATAGAAATTCACTTTCAAAAACACTTTCCAAACTTTGCAGCTGATCCTCAAGATTGCGATATGTTCTAGTAGGAAGATACATGTGATGTCCTAAGAGTCATGACAGACAACGACAAGCTAACGTGAACAGAAAGACTGTTTATTTGTTTTACAATAATTATCTTGGTTACATTCGTATATAAACTTTTAGATTCTTTTAGCATTTTTACAGAATGACTGTTTTTATCAGATTACATTTCTAGAAAAAAACAACTAATACATGCGTCCAAACATGAACAGCATGAAAAGGAGCAAATTTATATAACATAAGAAGTGGAAATTCACTTATCAATTGTGAGCTTTGCTCAGTCTCACTGTGCTCATCAGCCAAGGAAGGAATAGAGTGGAGGGATGTCCTTGAACAACGCTTAGCAAAGGACAGCAAATTTATTGGCTAAACCCTTGATGAGGAAATAAATGCTTCAATTTGAGTAGACTACTTTCAGCATCAAATTTAAGCAATTTTCTATCGTTAACATACAAAGTATACACTTGTTTTATGAATTCGCTCATATGAGGCACCACAAACACCCAATAATAAAAAAACACAATTGTTGAAATGGATACAGGAAAGACAACCCCTTAAAGGTAGTGGAAAGTGCACTTAGTGGGTCTGCCCAGCACTGACCCTGTCCAAAAATAAACCAAATTTGCCAACGGTTCCCTATCAAAAATCTGAACACACAAGAGATCTGCCGGAAAACCACTAAAAAAAAATGTCATACTGTACTATAGTCTTGTTTACTTGTGCCTTTCACTGCCTATCAATTCCATAAGGAAATAGCAGGCCCATGGCGTGTTTGTGGACAGGGCCATAAAGTCCAGCTGCATAGGGCAACAAACATCCACTGCTGCCCTCTTCCCTACACTTCTCCCTGGAATGTGCACATATTGTTCCCAGTACCTAAACATAAAATTAGAAACAAATTAAGAGCTGTCCTTCTCATCACGACACTTGCATGAGCTGAGTGGTATTATGACACATTGCCATCTCTTGGAGAAAGTGGAGGCTGCCATGTAATAACTCTGCCCGAGCTTCACCAGGCCGAGGAGCCTAGCATTAATTTAGAAGGGGCCTCCATTAGAGAAGGTCTCCAGTTTGGATTTCTGAAGACTCATCTCGATACCAAAATCAGCAGGTTACATTTATGTTCTCAAATTTTCTGTGATATATCAAAAGCTAAAACCAGTTTCTTTGCTAAAACCAATTTCTTTCATTACCCAAGTTAAAGCGGCTGTTTAAAGGAATCCAGAATGAAGCCACAAACCAGTTTTATACATGAGGCCCCGGGTGTTAACTCCACTCAGTATGATCAAATTGTTTACGTACACACATTGGGGGCCAAGTGCAGGGACTGAGAGCGCAGCTATAATCTATATGATAGGGCTATGATGACTAACCATGGGGATCACTGGCATTTACAGCATTTTGAGACGAGGTGAAAGGTCACTTGCCAGTGATCCGTCTCCACAATAAAGGAGGAAGCTCTGGACTCATGATAGCGTGCATGGCTTTAAAAAAAGTTATGTACTGTCCTTATTGTAACATACAAAACAAGAAAAAAAACATGTAATACTTAGACTACAAGATTAACATATAAAAAGGTACTAGACATGCCAACAGAGAGAGGGAAAATGTAGAAAAGGAACTGGGGTATATTGAATAACATACCAAGATAATTAAAACAAATAGAAAAAAAAGGCATTTTAAGATTATGTTAAGGATGAAAAATGGTGACGACGATAATGATTGTGATGCAGGAGGTGGTTTGGTATGAAGACAGAAAGAGAGAGACAGTTAGAGAGAAAAAGATAAGAGGAAAGAAAGAGTAAGAGATGGATCTCTCTGTAGATTGTAGACATCCTGACTGAGGTGATGGACTCCTCCTCCTCCTCCTCCTCACACCTCGGGGACGGAGTGGTCCATGGCTGACCGCAGGAGACCGCTGGACATCCTGGGAAAATAAAATGAATGAGCATGGCACCAAACAGGACCACACAAAAGCCCTATTCAGACTGGATTTACTGGGGAAGGCATGTAATGTGTTTAATTACAGAAAACCATTCATGTGGAATAAAAGATCTGATTTCCCTCAAATTACTACTTGTACCCTGGATGATGAACGTCATAATCTACTCCTCCATACGCTGATCGAACAAACAATTAGTTCACTATTACCAACAAGTTTCCCTTTGCAGGAACAACTGCTCCATCGCCTGTGGCACTAGACGTTAGCTGTAGCTACCTAGCTACTTACCAAATGCTGCCATACAAGAGAGAAATCACATCCAAGTGCAAGAGATATTAGCCTACATGTGTTACGACAATCCTCCAGCTGTGCCAAAACTTTATGCAATATTACAGGATAACAGGGAGATGTCATTTCAAACTGGGTTGCTATAATCAGATGACCACCAAGTTTACTTTCCAGACATGGCAGATTCCAACCGGATTACATTTTTCAGATGCTGTTGGTAATAACTACAATTACAGGACCGCCCCGAGTAATGCCACTCCAAATGAATGAGGCTAAAGAATTATAGTGACATGTAAGAAAAAAGTAAGTATTTCTTAGAAAGGAATGGCAGTTGCTGTAGGAAAACCCTGAAATCCTGGAAAGATGGTGTGAAAAATATTAAGTAGGCAATCTCTCTTTGAGCCCATCTCCTGTTTGTGTAGCTCAGTGTACAAGTACCCCCTCGGACAGGATGCTACATACAGGGGATGGCTAATAGATGAAACAGAATTTAAGATCCAACATACACTCGCCAGGCTGACATAGCAAAATCCTGAGTCTCATCACAGGCTTGGAGCTGAGCTATGGCTGAGTTAAAATGCAGTTCACCACACGTTGCTGCAAGGCACATTTATTCAATGGTGTGGCTGAACATGATGTGTTCTTTATAAACTTGCTGTATTGATACTTGATATATGAGAAGGATTCTTGATTATCTTTAACTGTGAAGCAATGCGAACTGGAGCCCTACCTTTTAATCATGTGTTCATAGATGAACTTGGGCATGATGGTGATGGTCATGGCGGTGGGAGAAGTGATAAGAATGTCCTTGATCTGAGAATCCTGGAAAAAATACACACACATAAAATCAGCAACAGCAGCTCAAACTATACTTAAAACTAGACTCTCCTAACACTATTACACACACACACGTACACACACACACACTATTTGTAATGACACCCTCTAGAATCGGGTGGAAATAGAGGAAATAGAGTTTATACCTATAACTGGCCCTACCAATGCCAAAAGAGTCACATTATATACACTGTTTTCAGAAACAACCAGAGTCTGACCTTGAGTCCAATGATATTTTGTCCATTGATCTCACAGATGTAATGGTCTGTCAGCAGGCCGTTGCGGGCAGCAGAGCCATCCTTGACCAGCGAGGTGATTTTACCAGACTTGTAGATAAAACCCACGTGGCCTGAGCTGTCTTTGTGCATGGTGACAGTGCGCTGGAATGGCCTAGAGACCAGACGGACACAGAAGAACAGAAACATTTAGGAATCCTAGGCTGGCTCACACATGCAACACATAGCGATAAATAGCAAGAAGGAATGAACCAATATATATATATCATGTATGGTTTTGGCCAGTTTTATCCAAGGTATTTTGAGAAGTGCTGAGTGAAAAACGGCCAGCAGAGGGAGCCAAATATATAAAGTTCTGTACATTGGTTTCTCCTTCTGGTGAGGTCCAATGAAAACTATCTGTAACAGATGGCAGATGGTGGACCTCACCTGTTTAAATATAACCATTACCAAATATATACACAACACCAATTTGCACAGTGCTAAGTGTGTGGGCAAGAATTATGTTATTTCTTATATTATATATTTCATCTGAGATTCCAAAAAAAAATAAAAAAATAAAAAAATAATAATAATAATAATAATAGAGCTATGTTGTTACTTTTTGAGAAAACACGACTGATTTTCTAATATAATTGTGTTTATTTGTTTTCAAAAGATCCCCAATATCAGTTACAGGGGTATCTACCATTATGATCTTTCTGTGTTCTCATATGTCAGGAGGTGGTATATGCTTTAATAGAAAAACAGATATCCACACATTAGATTAATGCAGACTTAGTGGTTTATTAAGCAATGTTTAGACCTTAGCTGCTCCTTCTCATGTACAGGTCAGGACAGATATACCTGACAAAGACCAGATGAGGACAAAACATTGCTAAATAAACCACTAAGGGCACATAATCCAGTGAGTACCTTTTTTCATTGCAATGTAATTCATACTCTAATCCAGTGATTCTTTTATACTTTCAACGTGTTGTTCACATGGGGGCTACAGGAAACAGGTCCTGACCCATAGTTTAGAAAACACTGCTCTAATTCCATGACCTCAATCCATTACTCCTCACCTGTCCCGAACCACGAGCTCGATGCGGGTCT
Source organism: Gephyroberyx darwinii (assembly GCA_900660455.1). Taxonomy (NCBI): domain Eukaryota; kingdom Metazoa; phylum Chordata; class Actinopteri; order Trachichthyiformes; family Trachichthyidae; genus Gephyroberyx; species Gephyroberyx darwinii. The sequence continues at coordinate 9,101 of CABFOQ010024323.1, forward strand.
CGGAGGCCGCCTTCAGGGCCTTGTGGGCCTTGTCCAGGCTCCAGCCGGCACAGTTCTGCCCGTTGATCTGAAGGACCTGGTCCCCGAAGCGCAGCCCAGCCAGGGCCGCAGGGGAGTTAGCCTGCACCAGCTGGATAAACACTCCCTGGGAGAGCCAGGAGGAAAGAGATAAAACATTAGAAATAAGATAAAAGAAAACGAGGGAGAAGAGAGCAGAGAGATAGAGAGGGCAGGGGCAGATAATGGAAAGAAAACAGGAGCAAGAACAAAGGAGAGAGGCAAGGACACAAGAGAAAGGAACGGAGAAAGATGAAATGTGGAAAGAAAAGATATTGGAAAGACGATAAAAGAAAAATGAAATATTAAAGAGCCCATTACATGTAGGAGGCAATCAGTTTACCACAGCTGACCTATTCACCTGTGCATTTCCTAGATCACGAGTCTAGTGTGAAATGAGCTCAATAATTAATGGACAAAAAGCTGGCCTTCAATGGGTTCGCGCAGACTCACGTTGTCGATGGCCCTGAGCCGGAGGCCGACCTTCCTGTCCTGGTCCTTACAGAGGATGACCTCCCGCAGCCCTGGGCGGATCTCAGCCCTCCTGATGCCGACGTCTGTCCCCGTGACCGGTCGTACCATGCCCCCAATGCCCGCACTGGAGGGCACTGCTACCTGCTGAGGATGGGAAGGGAGGGAGGAATAGAGGAAGGAGGAGAAAGGCAAGAAAGTGTAAGAGGTGGGTTGAGAAGAAGACAGGCAGAACGAGAGGCAAATCAAGACAGGGTGAGGGGGAGGTGAGACAAAAAGAGAAGTAGGAGGAAAAAAACACAAGATTGAAGAGGAATGTTACATTAAAATTCAGCCGGAGATGAAAAGGAATGCTGTATCAAATAGAGGTGTGTGGGAGGATTCAATTTCATCTCCTCCTTCCCAACCAGTGACTGCTTGGGGCACCACTTCTTAAAAACTATTCCTCGTTTATATGACTGAGCAAAGAAATCAACAAGCAGAAGAATAAAATAATAGGGTAAAATATATGACCAAGCAACAAAGAATACAGATGGTTGAAAGGTCAGTGGGCATGCTAGGCTACTGTGAAAGCCTTGGCACATGGAGCAACACACACATACACAGACATACACACACATACATACACACACATACACGCTGAGGGGAGTAGAGAGCTCACACCCTCCCACACACAGCTTCAGGCTTGTGATGAGTCAGTCCGTAATGTGCATCTCTAGGAACAGAACAGTGTTCTGCTCTGAATTATCAACAGCTCATGGCTCCCACCAGACAAGGTTACCAGTTAGCAACAACAGGGTTTTAAATCACTACAAGCTGATGGTTTTAAACTAAAAGGCATTCTGACATTCTGCTTAATTAAATGTGACTTCAAATCTTACACATCGAGTCATAAAGGGATGATGGGATGATGGTAATTATCTATCCACACACACCAACTTTCAAATGCTTGCATGCAACGGATACCTTCACACACACACACACAGGCTTACATTTTCAGCCACAGGCACCAAGGCCAGGTTCCTCTGGACTTCATCGCTGTTTAGGCTCAGACCCATATACTCCCCGAGGTCCTCGAGATTAGGGTACAGGCCTGGGAGAATGGAGAGACAGATGGAGGGAGAAGGAGGTAGGTAGGTGAAGAGCAGCAGAGGGGCGTGGGGGTGAGGAGCAGATGGAGGGAGGGGGAGCAGGTGGGATCAAGAGAAAGAGACAGGTGGTTGGCAGGGGAGAGAGAGCGAGGAGAGAGAGAGAAAGGGGACAGGGAAGGTTAACGTAAACTCAACAGAGAGATGTGCAGTAAGAATTTAGCCCAGGTCATTCCTATGAAAAATCCCAGTATCTTAATATCGGTTTCACAACACTGTTAAGCTACAGGAATTTACGCTTGGGCCTTCTGAAATCATTGTAGGCCTGCTTCAAAGACACATCTGTGATGGGAGGTGAGCACTTAACCCCAAAAACATACATATACAAGCTCTCCTTAAACCACTACCTCTAATGTCTACCCAGGCCTTCTTTCCCTAGGCTGTAGCGTCAAGGATAGGCTAGTTAGGCTCTATCAGACTGTGCAAATATTCTGTCACGGAGGTCATAAGTAGCTTTTATCTTAACTACAGCAATCTTTATCGCTGATCTCATTCTTTCCTACACGTTTCATTTTATTGACACCGCCCATTACAACAGTGTCATGGCTGAGCTACGTTGAGCCCTCCAGAGGAAGAGTGCTGATAATGAGCAGCCTGTGTTGCAGTGCAGTAAAACTTTCCTGGCATCGGTGTTCAGTCCCTGGCTCTGATGGAAAGGCCACAGTTTCCTCCTAGTGCCTGCCTTGCTGCCTGCCTCTTTGTCCATTTGTCCTCTTTGAGTTCCTCCCTGTTTCCCTGTCTGTCCCTTTGAACAATGTTTACCCAGCTCTATTCGGCCGTGTCTGCGCCACTTTTCTGGCAACATGAGCCTGGTATTGGCATTATAATGATTAGTGAATTTATCCTGGCTAAGACGGAGAGAAGGAAATGTCAGAGGTAGAAAAATGAACATAAGAAAAACCAGTGACGAGAGTGTGAGACACACACACACACGTCTACCCCGTTACTTAGTACATCGTTACGCAGTTATAGGAACCAGTTCTGGTAGTGGTGCAGAGGATGGATTAGCTGACAGAGAAACATACTCCCACATTGGCCAAAGATAAAGGTAAGAGGATAGGCATATGTAGCCCATGACTCATCCCGGCATCCTACATTGGGCCAGAAGGAAAAAACACCTAAATGTGTTTCATTATTACTTAAGCAAGTGGAGCTTGCTTAGTCATAATACTTATACTTCATTTGGCTTGCCCTCTCGTTTCCCCATTTCTGTTTTTGTGCTTTGCCCGTTTCATCACAATCGCTCTCATTCTCCTCTCCCACACATGCCTCCTCCACTCCTCATCTACCCACATGAGCAAATCCAAAAAACTGTCCTTGGCTAGGGAATGAACTTCACTCCTTTATTCAGGGATTATTAAATACAAGTTCACTGTTCTCACAATTTGCCCTTACCACGACCTTCTCCTTCTCAGAAGTCTCTCGCCAAATTACTCAATATTTGACGGTCTGGACTTACTGACTCGTAGAGAAACTCTACTGGCCGATCAGTATCTTTCCAAAAACAATGTATTGGACAAGCTCACCTATTGAAACAAGCTTCTTGACTGTTGCACAGTAAAGATTCTTTGGTTGTTCATTGGTATGGGAGAACCAAATCAATATTGAAATTCATCTTTGTATCTTTGAAAACTACTAAGTATGATAGTTTCGGGGTACAAATACATAGCAGTACACTGCATTTTAATGAAGGTTTACATTCTAATAAAACATAGTCTTGCTACTTAGAGTTTGCCCCTAGAATGTAAGTGTGTGTAGGACTGACAGACTGGAGTTACAACACTGACCCAGAAACAATGGCGCTGCCTGGCACCGAGGTCTGATAAAACATGTAGTCCACCTATTAAAAGCTTAGAGCAGGACACAGTTTTTATTAGCTGCAACCAGCAGCTTGTATACAGTAGGCTGGTCTGTCGGTCCCCATCTATTGATCCCCAATGATGGCTTGTCAGACCTGGGAGAGATTTTACTACCAATTAGTTATGTAATTTAAGTCCCTCCCCCTTTATTGATTGTTGATTGGCTGTATTGATGCTGAAGTCGCATTGAGATGTGTGATTGTCTATATCTATTGATCCCAAAGACGCATTAAAAACAGTGACAGCTCATTGAAGCCGCATTGAGATATGTTATGGCTCATTAGACTCAATTGAGTTTCTTATTGATGGAGATGCCATTTAAGAAAATTAGAAAAAGTACAAATGTGAAGAAAAAAATTTGCTGTTTTTCCATGATCTATATACATCGATCCAAAGTCACAATGACTGATGCTTAATCAGACTCAGGACTTCCTATCAACTGGTGAAGTGCCTCCCCCTTTCCTGATTATTGTGATCATCTATATCTATTGATCCTCAAGTTGCAAATCTTTTATATCTGTTGGCAAAGGAGGAAGAAATTATATTGAGTTGCACGTAAAATCAACCCCTATTGCTTGCTCAGCTGCTAATGTGGATGATGGTTAAGTTGTCACGTACAAACAGGGCTAGCGCAGCTCTTGCAATTTGAAAATTGCAATCTTTCAAATCGCAATTTTGATATGAAAGCGATTAATCCTTCAGTCCTACAAGGCAACTGTCAAGAAACATAAACAATGGGGTAAAAAGCAAATGCAGCGGAGATGTAGTTAGTTTTATAGAGCCAAACAGGTTGCAGCTTATCACAAATCATGTGCTTGGTGGAAATATGACACATCCATGACCCCCCAAATTCAGTTATGTGCATGGTTCTCAGGTAGGTGGCCTAAAGTGTGATACTAAAAGATTGTGTGAACACAGAATCACTATCCTTTTTTCAATGCTTGAAACCCAAACAGCTGGGAACTTCACCTTCCATTTCTTGGGTCTTTTCCTTGGCCAAATGTCTAGGAGGGAGGTGAAGGATAACTTGTGGCAATCTGAACGCAGCGGCTACAGTTTACAACATTAGTCTATCTGGCTTGACTGTTATCCAGGGCTGGTGCCAGTCAGGTCGCCCCCTTTCACCTCCTTTCCGGTCTCTCTCATCCACACCAGGAGAAGAAACTCCTCCCGTCTCTACTCTAGCCCAGTCCTGCCTCCTCGGGTCTCTCCCTCCTCCTCCCTTCCTCCTGTCCTCCCCTGTCCCAGCACCACTGCCAGAGCTAGTCTCCATGGTGACTCATAGCTAGCTCTACTAAAGGAAAAACAAAGGACCAAAAGCCCACAGGACTTTGCATCCAAACAAAAAACTAGAAAGAGAAACTGAATGTATGGAAGAGGAAAAAAGAGAGAGTGAGTGAAAATGAGCAGGAAAAAAAATTGTTATCCTCTCCTCAAGGGCCCCCTGCACATATTTTCCCTGCTTTTCATCTTTTGTGGGTGCCTCTTTTGTCTGGCTCTCTCCCTCCGATCTCTCTCCCTCTACACCAACATTCCCCGCACCACTGATGAGACATGCTTACTGCAGTGTCCCAGCCTACTTTCACACAAACTCAATAAAAAATAAACCTCTTGGTCAGAAACAGGATGAAAGAGGAGTAGATAGAAACTCAGAGACTAAGAGGGATAGAGAGAGATCATAGTCCATCTGAGGGGGCCCATTCTGTCCCCTTGTTGCCCAAAGACCCCATAACGCCCTCCTCCCAACCCAGACCGCTCACTCGACACGTCTTTATCTGTCCTCAATACCACAGAGCTATGGAGCCCACTCACTATTCTCTTTCCAAGAATAGATGAGCTCAGCGGGATAGACCCCCCACAGAGCAACATGAAAAAACATCCAAGCGTAGAAAAAGAGGGCAAAAGAAAGAGAATGAGGAGAAAAGGAGGGCAGATACAGGTGAAGGTCTTTACCTATGTATGTCTATGTCTATTCTGGTCTGAACTGTTTAACTCGAGAGGCCTCATGAGGCCTGGGACCTACTTGATCCTGGCATCCCAACGGTGGCAGGCGGAGGCTGGTATGTTCCCTCAGCAATAGCTGGTACAGGGGTGGTGGTCTGGACGAACTGGGCCTGGGCCTAGATATCATTGAGACACAGCAGTGTATTGGGACTGTACTTGAATGATGGGCACATAATAGTGAATACAGTATAAAAGGCAGGACAGGTTGTCAACAGGACAATATAAAAAGAAGAGGAAATGGACATAGTGGTGGCAGGCAAACAGGAACCATCATTATAACTGAGTTGCATATCCAAAGAACCTGAAAACCCAGAACATTTTAAGAAAGTCATAATAGTTTTGAAATTCATTTGTTTAAGCATACAGTGGACTCAATGTGCATCCAGTATACTGTATGCTGGGCCAAGACAATATAACTGTCAATACAACTTGCCTTGTAACAGTAGGACCAGATAAGTGAGTGTAGGCTACTTCTTCCTCTACCACATTATACAAGAGCAGCTATAAAATAGCTTGTGTCACATGCAAATACGCTCCAAAGTTCTGGTTTAACAAGGATATAAAACTATTGGTCTCCAAAAAAGTTGTGATATTTAGAGGTCTGGGTATTTTTAAGCCCCCAGTGATTTGGTTCTTACCTTGTGGAGCTACAAGTTGTTACTAAACAACACCAGTTATAGCTATGCTTTATAGACTGGAATTTGATTTGTTTCTTGGAAATGTTTGCTAATTGAACATACTATCAGCAAGCAGAGAGTCCTTTTGGGGGTTTGCTGATTTCAATGGCTATTATTACAGGCCTAATTATCTCTAGATGGACAGCTCTTTCTAAATTGATTCAGTTTAATACACTTATCTTACCCTGATGACCTTGTCGACCTTCAGGTCCTCGAGGGATGGATACAGGGACATTCTACGGAGAGAAACAGAAACAATGTCAAGTTTTGGTGTAAAGAGAGAACAGTTGCTGTTGCATAGAGTCTTAAAGTAATCCGCAATGATGCCTCTGTGCAGGGAGGAAGAGCAGAAGAGGAGGAAGGAGGGTAAGAGCAAGTAGGAAGAGAAAGGGGGAGTAAGGAACATCTAGCCTCTTTCCATTTCATTCATCCACTCTCTTCAAATCCAAAGCTCAACTGCCAAAATGTGTTGCAGAACTGCAGTAACGCATATTTCCATGATATAGTTGTCTGTTGAGGTTCAGATAAGGATAGCACAAAATACTTGAGCCAAGATGGAGGGTGGAAAGACACAAACATACACACATAGGCGTACATACACACAGAAAATGTGTAATGGCTCTCAGGTTCCTACCGCCTGACCTCAAGCTTTGCATTTGTTTTAAACTGTGATGGTTATGCAAGCCTCAGGCTGACTTCCTTGTGCTCCATCTCTAGCCATTTGAAACAGATACCCAAAAAGTAGTAAACATCCTTCCCCTTACATCTACTAGCTACACAAGGCCAAAAACCAAACCGCTACAACCTCCATGTTGTTGTAGGCTAAAGTAGATCTAGAACTGGATAACAACAACACAGGCCAAATGTTAGCTGACTCAATAGACTATCAATGCTTATTGCATCCAAGCTATGCTGCTTCTGTGCTGATCCAAGTTGCAGTTCCAGTGTGACTGATGACATTTCTGGCACAAAGACAGCACCACAGAAAAACAAATAGCCATGTCCTACATGGTCAGTCTTATGACTGTAGAAAAATCGATCAATGGATCTATGGCTGAGGGAATAACAGGATAGCTATGCACTCAACTCCTTTATGGGAAGTCAGGTGGCTCAGTAAGAGGCTAATGAGCAACTATCAATCAGCCCACTTTGGCTATATCCATTAGAGAAAGAATGAAAAAGTAATAGAGAGAAAGAAAGACAGAGAAAGGAAAAGGTACGGATCAGGCATCATGCAGAGTAGAAACAGGAAATGAAACATAAAAGATTGCCTGAGAGTGTGTACACGGTACAGCACAACAGGGTGAGGCACTCAGTGAAATTGTGAGGGGTGCCAGACCGGAAGCATGCTGGAGTGTGTTGTCTGTTGTGTAATGGCACCTGTTTGTGTATGTAGGAATCCTTTGACTAACTTGCCTCAATAACTTACATTTGGAATCATGTAGACACCTACAGCTTCTATTTTGGAACAATAATTACTGTTACCACTGAAAAGGCAACTTCATACCTGCCCAGTCTTTCCAGTCCTTCTACTCTAAAAATAATGAAGAAAAAACAGACGCAGCACTGATTTCTCAGTGACTCTTCGTCACTGCAGTGAATAAGGGTCACAAGATGTGTGATACAACATTGTAACTGACAGTACAAAAGGAAAAGGAAGTTTGACAATGTGATACTGCTGTCATGTGTCAAAGATATTATGCAAAAGTCTATGCCCCTGCCAAAAAAACTACACAAACACAAAAACCTGCTGATACACACATACACAAATGGCAGTAATTTGAAAAATGATACTCAATTCAAACTCAAGTCATGTATTTACTCCCTTACATATTTAAAAACACAATCCCACAGCACTGCTTCAAAAAAGGCCTTACACTACAACCAACACCTAAATAGGCCTTTCGAACTGGCACACGTTGCTTTTTTCTTGTAAAAGTACCACAATGTTTAGAAGAGTAACAAATGTCACAAATCTAACAGTTTATAATGATCTGACACATACACAGAGCTCGGTTATGTGGTCATTCATTTTCGCACGAATATGCAAAAACGGCACCGAGCCCCTAATGTAAGCAAAACACTCTGCCCGCAATCACATTACTGCGAGATCCAACTCTCAGACACTCAAGCTACTACTCTATTCTGCTATTCTCTGTCCTCACAAACAAATGCGTCATTGTGTCACTGGACACAGAGAGGCACTTTAATACCTTCCAGTGTTTGCTTTTCAGATGTGTTTGTTTGCTTTTTATACCTCCCTCATTCAGACACATGGGCTGGCGTTATAATCAAATAAGCTTGGAAAAATTGTGTGTTTTGGGCAGCTCTTGTAATGACATAACCCAGTTTTTGAGCTACTCCCAACTGCAGTCCAAGTGAAGTGGACAAGAGGAATTCACAAGGAAAATTTCTACACTGGTATATAATTAACAAACAAACGGGCAGTGGAAACAAGGCCATAAAAATCTCAACGAGTACCCCATAAACGCAATGCTTTACTGAGAATATGTCAACTGACAGAAAGATGCTTCACATTCTTGTTGCATTCATTGGTTTTCAGTTTAACTGTATTCAGCAATCCAACTGCTTTGGTGGAGAGGAGAGGGGGCTAACTTCAGTAAGCCTGAACGAATTGGTTAGATACATGAAGAATGTGGTCCCCTTGGCAACTTATTCCGGTCTATTGACATGGCTGGGAAAGGGACAGAGGGGGGAGGGGGGAGGAGAAGGAGGGTTACTGACAACGGTAAGGAAACGCAGAGGTCTCCACTGCTTTTAACTGGCCCACACCCTTTGTACTGCGCTCACAAATATTTCCTTTACAAATTAGGTACTGTAATCCGTATTGTATTATTAATACAGAACAGCACGGAGATAAGAGGCTGTGAGATAATCATGAAGGTCTTAACTAGCTATGGTTTAAGATATTGCTTGGCTAGTTAAAATATGATTAGCCTATTGCTTGGTTTAATATTCAGGCAAACGTTTGTGTACAATGTTCAGTGATTAACTTCTGTGTCAATATCATATACGATATCAGCAAATGTTAGCTACCTGACTGGGCCACAGTCATTAAAAATTAACCAACCTTACAATGTTAGCTGGGTGTAGAATCCGCAGGCAAACCTTTATTTACAATCTTTAGCTAGATAACTCTTCGCTTGGCCGGTAAATTAGAACAACATATCGGCTACTTCAGGTATCAGGAACTAGCTAAGTAGCAAAGCTATGACGTCTTTGTTCCCATCACCGACACACAACATCAACACAACAGGAAAGCAAAAAGCTAACGTTAACGTTAGCCACACGCTTGCTAGGTAAACGAACGTTAGCTTGCTTGATGTACCGTTGGTTTCGTCCAACGCTTTGCTAGGTTAGTTAACGCTTGAGGCAGTCTCACCTTTAATGCCTTGGTGGTAAAATCAGCTAAAACACTTCTAATAAGTCCCGAGAAAAGTCAGACACCAGCACACTTCTTTGTTTTTCTCTTTTTCTCTTCTCGTCGGTCTAGCAGCCAGTCGTTGACGACAGTTCGTGATTGCGAAGGGGAATTCTGGAGTGAAGTGACGGCGCTGGCTTCCTGGTCGACGAATGCACGTCAATCAACAACGATGTGGTAAGCCACGCCTCCTAACGGTCACATGAACATTAGTCATCATGACCATAGTGGGGCAGAAAGTGCTGGTACAGGTAACCTACAGTAGAGTAAAGGTAACTTTACTGGTGAATAGGGTATGGTAGACCAGGGCAAGTGTCTGCTCAGTATCTCCCATACCCCCATACCACAGCAAAACAGTAAGTCCTTATAGGAATTTCATAGAATTTCATAAAAATACAATAGGAATTATTATTAAAAATTATATTTCGTTAGAGGCATCTGACCGCCTGCCAAACATTGAGGCCGTATTCAGACAATCTCAGAATTTATCAGCACTCCACTGTTATTGTTTTTTCTTCACTTTTTGTACAACAGGGTACTGATTCTGTGCTACAGAATTTAATACTCTTGAACCACACCAGATCCCTTCTACACTACAGAATGCATATCTTTTTATAGTGTAAGTGATTATTGAGCTGTTTGAGCACAGGACCTATGCTCATAAATATATTCATACTTTCATCACGTGGAAACCCTCCAGTGAGCAGATTGACTGCGGCTCATTTATGAATCCCAGTCCATTGCTTTTAAACTGTTGGCTGGCTCGGAGTTCTCATGATCGAAGTTTTAGAGTCACTTGTTGAAACCGTAATTGTTAAGCTGTAGGATCCCATTTGATATACATGCAAAACAAAGAGGAAACAGCGATGCTTGTTTTTTACTGTGTCTAAATGTGTGTGTGCGTATGTGCGTGACATAAAATGTGTGGATGAATAAAGTGTGTTCTTCCTCTTCTTCTTCTAAAGCTTATCAGATGTTTTGGTGTCTTGTAAGCCCAGGTAGGCCGTGCGCATGCTTATTTATAACATCTTCAAATCAATCAATCAATCCAGGTAGGAAAAGCAATTATTTTCAATAGTGTAAGGCATGTTTCAAGTCAGCATGGTGTAAAGTTAGTGTAAAAGATTTTCAATAGATCAAGTATATGAATGTCGGGACAAATATGAAGACATTTTCCAAAAGCAGGTGGAGAGCACTTTATTGCAACGGCACATTTTAAGTATGTCATCATTGGTTTAGCCTGCATACAGTAACTCATCAGCACATAACTAGACAGTACAGAGGCGGGCCACTGCCATACCACTTGCTGCTTGGGAAATTCTAACATCAGCAGCCAAGCCAGCGTATTCCTTGTTTTCATTTAAACTCCATTTAAAACTATTTATTTGTGATACAAAACCACTAAGATGTCTGACTGTGTGTCAGCATTCTTTCTACCACAACACAGAGTTCTTTAGGCAGTGTGGTACTTTACTAATGACACTGACAAAAAAAAATTACAGTTATCATCACAGGTTATACAGTAGCTTTGTTGGTTCTCAGAGATAGAAAGTTGGCATCTGAAAAATAGATAATGGCAAGTTGTTACACAAAATAAGGTTGGGGTGGAGGTCACAATTTGATTGATTCCTCAGCCCCCTTTTGTAAATTTCAAGCATTTCCCTTTTTCTAAGAAAAGCGTAACAAACTCCAATTGTGCGTCACCGCAGTTCCTTTCGTTGCACTGTTCAACCTGTTTATGGCTTTAAATGGGGTTTAAAGATCTGACTGGATAAAAAGGCAATAATAAAGCAAGTCAAATGCAAAGCTTTCAACATGTACAGACTAGGGGTTCCATCAGGCCTATATCATGCAGACGGGGCAAGGTAGTAACCATGTGTCTGGTGAGAATATTTAGGCACACGCAATGGATAGACCTATCTACAGCTGTGACCAGTTGTCCTCGGCGCCGATTGCTCCTCTCTAGCTCATACTGAAGTTAAAAATTAAAATTAAAAATGAAAACACAGCATCACTATCTAGAAGGGGACATTTTATGTATCAAACAAAAGTTCTTGTGTTGCACCATTAAGGCCTCCCATGACTTGACATTTCACTACACGTATGCCACTGAATTCAACACTAAGCCCTACTTCTCTAGTAAAAACTAATTTCGCTTTTTTCTGATTTTTCAGCTGGGAGGGATTGAGATACAAACGTGTGCTTTTCATATTCTTTTGTAGGATTTTTTTTTTCCTGTTTCTCAGTTACTATAACAAGCGAGCCAGTCCTCTAAAATTACGATTGCAGTACATACTGACTCTCTGGAGATGAATGTCGCTGCTAGTAGTTCATTGGTATTTTGTATTTCTCATCATAACCATGCACAACCAACATTTCACAAAAAACGAAGCAAAGTATAAGTAAAGCACAATTCAAAAAAAAAAAAAATTCAAGATTAAGAACATGGAGGTTTGTAAGGTTATGGCCCATAGTTTTTTAAGAGGAAGAATATGATGGAAAAAATATATATCGATAACTGAGTCACTGAGACAAAATAACACAAATTTTCATAGTTGGATAAAATAATGACCATGAAAGTAGTGGAACTATTAACTCAAGCCTCTTATAGAACCAAGTGCAGACTCTCCTAGCTTCTCTCCATGTCACCCAGGTAGGAAGTCACCTGTAAAGACACAATAAAAGGGATTAGACACAAATAACAGGGTGGCCTGGTGGACCAGAGTACTGGCTTACCAGAGGGTGCAATCATACACCTGCTATTTTGGCACAACTCTCACTCCTCTGTCTTGACTTTCTCCAGTCCTATCCAAAAGCCTAATAAAGCTGCCTGCTCCCCTTTAAATGTCACGCCGGTCGTTTTTCATCCCACTTTTAGGGAAGTACAGGGGATTAATCCTTATTGTTGCTGGACAGGAGG
>CABFOQ010024324.1:0-21722 GCA_900660455.1 Gephyroberyx darwinii
CTAGGCACACTGGGTGGTCCCTTTAACCAGCTGACAAATGAGAGAGAGTGGCAAGCCTGGGGGGATGCTGTGGCACTAACGACAGTGTCCTTCCTTGAAGGAGAGAGGGACAAAGAACAGATAAATCGACAGGCATCAACACTAGGTGGCCCTCAACCACTTGGTCTAGGACAGTGGTGTCCAATCATGTGCCTAGAGGGCCAGCCAATCACTACACCAAGTGATTTCACTAATGAGTTGCTCCCTCTCTGCTTGAAGGTGAGCTAATCAGTGAATTCAGTTTGTGGAGTGTCTAGGTGGAAGGTAAACCTACAGACTCTTGATTGGACACCACTGGTGTAGAAGCCTCCGGCGCTGGCCTTGGTGCTGAGTTACCTGGAGCTGCTTGGGTGCTGTCCGTGGTGCTGACTATCATTCTCTCCTCTCATTCCCACTGGGGCGCCACAATGAGTTTTGTTCCAAAACGGTGTCCATCATTTGAAACAAGTGACACTCTTGCAAATGACTAATAACACAACATTAAAGCAAAGTCCATGCTTAACAGAATGATAGCACCTTCACTGACTGGATCCTTTGTATATCTATATTTAGCCTTTTGGAGATGAACTCTCCATGTGTACACATATACACATGCAAGAAGCTGCAGAGACATGATGCAGACAGAGGCACACAGTTACATGCATCATTTATTTTGATCATGTCCCATGTCAGGCTGACAGCTTAACTTTGCCTTTCTTTTCCAGAGCGAGCTGAGTCAGTACTGCTTTGTGCCTTTTGGTGCAGTCTGCCTATTATCTGCTCTGTATGTCAGCTTGTTTCTACCCGAGACCAAGGGAAAGTCTTTATCAGTCATTACCAGTGATTTCCACAAGCTGAACTTCAAAGGCCAGGAGAAAAAGGGTTCATCGGCAACTCAAGTTCAGTATCAGCTGGGTGAAGTGTGCCTTTCCACGGCTTTGTAGACAGGCACTTTTTCATGGAGTACAGTCCAGTGGCTACTGTATGCCTTACTTTGACTTGATTTGTATGAGCTAGAACCAGAGTATTACAGGAATGGATGAATGTTTGTTCATTTTTATATCACTGAAAGTAACTTTAATCTACCGACATCTTGATATAAATAAATTCAGTTTTGCTACTCTCCATCGCAGATGGACACACAGTGATTCAACCTATACCCAGTTAATGAAAGCTTTTACATTGGCTGCTCTAAACACCTGGTGTCACGTAGGTCTTTCAAGGGAAAAACCCTGGTGTACAGGAAGTGATGAGCAGTGATAGCCATCATGGCTGAACAGACAAAGAGTACCACCTACAAAAATTCAAACTTCATCAACACAAAAGCCAAGGAAAAAGGTCCCACAGTGCTGGCAACACTGTTTGACTGACAAGCAATGTTTGGGAAGTGAAATAGAAGCACCACAGTGACACCTTATCACCAGAGGTGTCGCCAAAATAAATTTTACATTTTAAAAAGAGTCTTGCGGATTACCACTTTAAGTCTTTAAGTCTAATAAGGGACTGAATTCATCGGTGAACTTGAGTGTTGTGTTTGTCAGATGAGCATTCAATGTGTTTTTAGGTTAAGAAGTTAAAAAAAACTTTACAAAAAGTCTCAATGCCTCCATGCATCGTGACATGGTATAATTAGACAAACAATTAATTTGCCCTTTCCTCTGTAGCATAAGATTGAAGTACATGAGCAAAACCATATGAAGATAGAACCAAAGACATGTAGTTACCTTAGTTTGCCCGCTATTACGACCTGCAGTAAGAGTCTCATTCAACAAATTATCACGATGTCTATGGTATTTATACCTTGAATAGTGACTTAAATTATTTAGATTTTAGCACAGAAAGGTTAGCATGTCCTTGTAAACCCCTGATTTTGATGATGAAGAAACATTTTCAAGACATAGTAAATCATTTTTATAAATGCAGTCTTAGGTACTTACAGTATGGTGTACTGTTTGTTAAGATGACTATTTTGATTGTGAAATACTGCAGTAGTCTCTTGTTTGTATATGAGTGGATTATAATATCTAATTATAATCTAATTGTTGGTTGTGTACTTCACTCTTTTTGTTTTCATGATTTAATTCTGATTTGTGGGAAAATAAATGATTATAAATAAATAAATACATGTATTATGCAGATCATAAGACACATTTCATACAAAATGCAACAATAAAAAGATCATGACTATGCAAAATACATCATATGAAATATTGAACCACATCGCCAGTAGAAAACAGGAATAAAATTTGATTTGACAGCAGTGGTAAATTCTTTTTATTCTGCTTTCAATGCCTTTGATAAAGACATTTAGTCTTGGACGTGTTTGTGCTCCACAGGACTGTTACTGTTACAAATATCAACAGTATGGGTGTATGGGTGTGTGTGTGTGTGTGTGTGTGTGTGTGTGTGTGTGTGTGTGTGTGTGTAAGAGACTGATTGTTTTCCCCAAAAATACTCCCAAGGCCATTACAGTTCAGTTCAGTTTAGTTCAGTTTATTTTATTTATTTTATTTTATTTTATTTTGTATGCAAATGATAAAACACTAAAAAAGAGAAGAAATCAGAAGTTCAAACTGTGCAGGTGAGACAATGGATGAGAGAGAGTGCTGTTTCTGATGGTGTAAGAAAGAGAGAAGGACGAAGAAAGAGAATGTAGGTGCACTGAAGTTTTTGCGTTACCGAAGGAACATTTCCAAGCAGTTTGATTCACAGACAGGTTATTAGTCTGAGGGTCTGAGTCAGTGCGTCTCGAAAGTCCAGCTATCAATGTAAAGGTTCATATAATATTTAGATAGTTCCTCAAAGAGAGGACATATTTCCATAGCAGTTACCAACAGTGTATAAAGCTGAAGGCCCAAGATAGCTTTAATATGTAATAACCACTATTACCCACTTTTTCTCTCGTGTCTTCACATGAAGGCTTCATGCCAAACTATGCTTGTAATTCCTGAGTTATTTCTGCTTTATACTTCTCTCCAAAAGACAAAGATGATACTTAACCAGTGGACAAGAAACCTTGGTAGGACATGCTGCAGTTGTAACAATTGCAGGAATCAACTAGATAATATCCAGTTTGTTCCAGGAACACAGACTTAGTACACTCTGGTGTGGTATTTGGTCACCCCTACGCACTCACACTGTCAAGTCCAGGCTATCTTGCCATAACAGAATGAATGGTCAACCAAGGTCTATTAATGTGTAACTGGGTGGCATCGGGGATATATGCAAGTCCTGTATGAGAATCCCTTCATCCCCCACAGCTAAAGGTGCTCACACAAGACATCTGTGCTCCTATTAGAGCCAGCATCCAGCTAGTGCAAAAATGGAGGGTGAGCCAAAAAAGATGGTAAGTGAACATCACTCAAGAAAACATGTGTACTTGAATTTTTTGAATAAGAATAGCACGTTTCGTTTTTGATTTTTAATCCTTGTTATTTTTGGATACATGATAGTGTACCCATTTATGCACTTCCTTGTTTAGAACAACATTTTGTGAGTGCTGAGATTATGCTGATAGAGGAAATGATAGTAGAAAAGGACTTTGTTTGAACACCAAGTGAGGAATGATAAATTAAGCTCTGATCAAATTAGACCTTTAATGTTGTGCTTCAAAGTATTTTTCATCCATGCTTGTTCAAATAGAAAAATAGGAAATAATATAGTAACCTTAAAGCCATACCAGGCAAGTAGAATATAATGGCTAACTACTAAAGACTAAGAAGCTGATATATGATTTCCAAATTAAATTGTAGCTACAGTACTGGAGGCTTTACCTGTTGACGCTGGTGTTGGGAATTGGGGGATCATTTCAATATGGAATCCAGGTTTCCATCATTGCTTCTCCAGCAGAGGTAAGATTACCTTTAGTGAGATGTCAAAGCATGCATTACAAGAAAGTTGAAATATAGATTGAACAAGTGTGCGCCACAGACATGAATTTAATAATGTGAACTGAGTGTGTATCTCTTGCAGTGCCCATATGTAATAGTTTTAGTTTTTAGTTTTAGTTTTATTCCATTTATCTGTCATTAGATAGTTGAGACAGTGGGAAGCCACAGTAAAGACAGGAGAGATAGGTGCATGCAAGGCACTCTGACACCCCCATGACTTTTCTGACTGCAGCATATCCAGAGCTTTGTGAACCAGACGTGGCTGGAGAGGTACGAGGTTCCAGTGACGGATTCTACCAACCTGCTTATCTGGTCCTTCATTGTTTCTGTCTTTAGCCTTGGAGCATGGCTTGGGTCTATTCACAGTGGTAGCCTTCCTGTCAAGCATGGCCGGTGAGACACACACACACACACACACACACACATACGCACACAGAAATGCACACACATGATGGTTATATTAAAGGGAAATAAGTAAGATTTTCACTGCCCCATAACTCGAAACGCCCATAACATCTGTGGGAGATTGACAGGGTTGTTGATCAATAACCAGATTGATCAATAATGAGATTTCTGGCTTTCAAAACTCACTGTCCACCAGTATGTTGGAACAATGTCAAGACACTCTCAATCTCATATTTCTGCCCAAATAAGGGATTCCAGATTCAGCCCCCTGTCAGACATGTCAAAATGAGTAGGGGTGTAAAAGGATTGGTTCTAACTACATGAGGCCAATAATGACTCTTTTGCTTTAAAGATTTCCCTCTAATATTGATTTCTTTATTTATTAAGGTGGATTTTGATCAGTTTTAGAGCTGCCTTGAAAATAAGCAAAAGAAATGTCATTTGTCATTTGTACCTGATGTCTGTTTGAGCTTGTTTCCTTTTCACCACATACATTCTCTCCTGATTTGCCAGCAGTGAGTGAGATGGCCTGACATCTAAGATTTAAATCAACTCTTGTGGCTTTGTGACACAATGATAACATCCACAACGTCATTGTTAGCAAAATATTTTTTTAAATAGATTAAGTTGATAATATTAGACATATTAGAACTTTGAACTGTCATTTCTGTTGACATGATTTAACTCATTTAAAGGACAACACGATTGGTTAAAGGGAATCAAAAAGCCTATTCATTTTCACCATAGGTGAAAAAAACAGGATTCAGATGGGATCCAAAAGTCCCGAATTGATGACAGCACTATTCTGGTCTATTCCCTTTTTCACATGTTCCACTGCTGAGTGATCACAGACTTGTCATAGGTTACTTAATATCCTTATAAGTCCTTAATGTTTATTTTGATTTTGTAGGAAAAAAGCTCTTTTGTTCAACAATGTGGTGGCTGTTGTTGCTGCCCTGCTCATGCTCTTCAGTCGCATGGCCAAATCTTTTGAGATGATCCTGCTGGGCAGATTTCTCTATGGATATAATGGTGGTAAGCTCTGTTGATAATGTAGGGTGTGTGTGTGTGTGTGTGTGTGTGTGTGTGTGTGTGTACACATATTGGATTAATTAAGTACTGTAATGTGTGAAACAATTTTTCAATTTCCTTTTAGTTTTTGTGAAACACTTTATTTTTGCTTTTTTCTTTAGTTTTTCATTTATTTTGTTTCTTTTCATTCTCCACAGGCCTTGGGTTGAGTGTCCATTTGATGTACCTGGGGGAGAGCTCTCCAAAGAAACTGAGGGGCTTCCTGACCCTGACATGTTCAATCTTCATCGGCTTGGGGAAAGTTATGGGTCAAATAATTGGCATCAAGTAAGACTCGACTGCTGGGAATTTAAAGCATAATATCTTTAACCACATGTAAAAAAACATTAGCCAAGATGAGCAGAAAAGTAGAAAACAACAGTCTACTCACTCACTTATTAAAGAGGCCAAGAAACACTTGTACAAAAATTCCTCTGGCAATTTTCCATGGTTGCAGGATCTTTCTCTTACACATAATTACCTTGTCAGGTACAAGACCTTGAAGACCTTGTCTTACTAACTAGTCAGAGGTGAACAGTAGAACGTATATGGATATCCTGAAGTTGGCAAGTGAAATCTATCTCCCTTTTCTCTTCCTCTCTACTGATCTATGTATCTTCCTAACCTGTCTTTATTTTACACTCTATTTAGGGAATTGATGGGCACAGAAGACATGTGGCCATATCTCTTAGCTGTTAGTGGCATTCCTGCCATATTGCAATTTGTGGCACTTCTTTACTTCCCTGACTCACCTCGATACCTTTACATTGACAAAGATGACACTGCGGGCAGCAAAAAAGGTTTGTGGAAACAGCAGTCTTTGCTTCTGAGCCTAAAGCTACAGTCAGGTGAGGCGGAAGTGTTAAATTAAAGTTGTATTAATGACATGGCAGAGGCTGGGATGGCCCTCAAATTTGCCCAGTAGCAGACAGGTGTGTATTCTATATTTCATGCTATAAAACCTTTTTTAGGTTTTAGACATAAATTTACTTATAGCTGAATTAGACTGAAGTTGAGCACATGATGATGCTGATGATGAATTGAAACTATTCAAAGCATCATCTTACCAATGATCTGTCATCTTATTCAATAGGACAAGAGTTATTATTCCTGCATTATTATCATTAATTATTATCAATAATTAACTTTTGTAACTTCTCTTCCGTCTCACCTCACTGTAAACTCCTCTCATTGGCTCCACTTTCGGATTGAATCTGTGATCCCCACATTGTTCAGGACCCGTCCCGACATTTGTTCGTAAATATCCAACATTTGATATGATCAGGGTGGCTCAGTCTGAGAGTCGATCAGTGTGGTTAAGATTGAATCTGTCTTCTTGTGTGTTCATAGCCTAAGTCTAGTGTTCACTACCAAAAAACACTAAAGTGAACTTTGTTTGAACTCTGTGACAGCGATTATTCAGTATAACCACTGGAACTGTGCAAGAAATAATAACTGAAATGTTCTGTGCCAATACAGTTAAAGTGCAGATATGTGATGCAGTGACTGTGTCACAGATGAACTGTAAAAATGAAAATGTATCACGTCTCCATGTATAACTTGTGTGACAGCCTTGCAGTGGCTGTGGCACGACGACGACCTAAAGGTAGAGCTTGATGACATGCGTAGAGAGAGGGAGAGCGCACAGGGCGAGAAGGCAAAGACGGTGATGGATGTCCTCCGCTCACGCTGTGTGAGATGGCAGCTGCTGGCTCTGGTCATCCCCTGTGCTGGGGTTCAGTTCTGTGGCATCAATGCTGTGCGTTCATCCCAGCTCTCCTCTTGATAACAAACCAAATTAAATGTCAGTCCAAAGCTGACGGAACTTGTTCTACTTCACATCCGGCTTAATGTCCTTTAATTTTCCATCCTCTCATGCAGCTGTACTTCTATGCCTTTGACATCTTCCGTGAATCAGGAGTGGCAGAAGACAAGATGCATTACCTGTCCATAGGTCTTGGAGCTACAGAGCTAACCACTGTAACACTCTGTGTAAGTATTACTTTGCTGTGGGATGATAAAACAGCATTGGCACCTTAAAGGAAGGAAACACATGAATCTAATGTATTAATTCCTTGGCTGAATATAAGAGTGTCAGTGCTTCTAATTCCAAATGTCAAATCTGCTGGTTTGGGTCTGGGTTTCAGGACTTGCTACATCAGAATTTCACAAATCATATCGCAGTAATTTTGCACAACCCAGGGTGTTATGGAATTATATAGGCATGGTTAAGCATGTTTATGTCCATTAAAGGACTACACAGACTTTTGGGGAAATTGGACCGTTGGTCAACTTACCCTTTATATGATTAGAGGATTGGCAGAAAAAAACAACACCACGTCATCTGGATTTCTAAAAGGTCTATCTTCTTAAGTTAGCTAATGCTAGTTGTCTACAGGTACCTAACATACTGTATGTATGACATGTTAGCATGTGCACAGGACAGAGATACACTACATGGTCAGATACCCCTTCTAACTAGTGGATTCAGCTATTTCAGCCACACCCATTACTGACATGGAATCTCCATAGAGAAGCATGGGCAGTAGAATGGGCCGTACTGAAGAGCTCAGTGACCTTCAACGTGGCACCGTCATGGGATGCCACCTTTCCAACAAGTCACTTTGTCAAATGTCAGATTACTCAGATTTCTGCACTGCTAGAGCTGCCCTGGTCAAGTGCTATTATTGTGGAGTGGAAACATCTTAGAGCAACAACAGCTCAGCGGCAAAGTGGTAGACCACACAAGCTCACAGGAGGGGGCCGCCGAGTGACCGCTATCGGTTGCAGCACTCACTACCGAGTTCCAAACTGCCTCTGGAAGCAACTTCATCAGAAGAACTGTTTGTCGGGAGCTTCATGCACAATGCCAAGCGTCGGCTGGAGTGGTGTAAAACTTGCCGTTACTGCACTCTGGAGCAGTGGAAACGCGTTTTCTAGAATAATGAGTCACGCTTCATCATCTGGCAAGCTGATGGACAAATCTGGGTTTGGCTGAGGAGGAATAATGGTCTGGACTGTTTTTCATGGTTCGGGCTTGGCCCCTTAGTTCCAATGAAGGGAAATCAGCTACAGCATACAATGACATTCTAGACGATTCTGTGCTTCCAACTTTGTGGCAAACTTTCCAACTTTCTTCCAACAGTTTGGGGAAGGCCCTTTCCTGTTTCAGCATGACAATGCCCCCATGCACAAAGCGAGGTCCATACAGAAATGATTTGTTGAGATTGGTGTGGAAGAACTTGACTGCATAGAGCCCTGACCTCAAGGCCATCGGCCAACATCAGTACCGACCTCACTAATGCTCTTGTGGCTGTGAATGTTCCAACATCTAGTGGAAAGCCTTCCCAGAAGAGTGGAGGCTGTTGTAGCAGCAAATGAGACTAACTCCATATTAATGCCCATGATTTTGAAATAAGATGTTTGACAAGCAGGTGTCCATGTACTTTTGGCCATGTAGTGTATCTACCAGACACAAGAGGTGATTTTGCTGGCACCCCCGTCATAATATGTAAAAGGTAAGTTGACCAACGAGCCAGTGTCCCAAAAAGTCGTCATAGTCCTTTAACCCAGTGTCACCTTCCTGTAAACTGTAGTTTTGTCTCAGTCTCTGTTGATAGATCGTGCTGGGAGAAAGAAGCTGATGGGGTATGGCTATCTGTTGATGGGTATCACCATGGCTATACTTACTGTCATGCTATCCATCAAGGTAACTACACTCCAGTGCTTTTTTTGATATTAGGTTGCATCCTCTCCTCTGTCGTGAACAAGATACACCACAAACCCTTCTGTTTTCCTGCAGGACCTGTATTCATGGATCCCATATGTGAACATCGCCCTAATATTTTTTGTCATCTGTATTTATGGACTTGGACCGTGTGAGTTTTCTGTTGATTGTTTGTATGGGGGTTAATGATGATGTTGTTTTGTTAAAACTGGTGGAGCTGATTGTCACAGCAATGTTTTAATCTGCTTTTAGCTGGAGTGTCTATGGCCCTCCCTGCTGACCTATTCCTACAGGCCTGGCGCCCCTCTGCTTATGTGATCAGTGGGACTGTCAACTGGGTGAGCTTGTTCCTGGTGGGGATGTTCTTCCCCTACATAGTGGTGAGATACTGGCTCTCAAACTGTGAAACTGTATTGCATAATTTCAAAAGCAAAGCTGTTTCCAAGGTTTTTAGAGGTTATTATTGAAAGATTTGTTTGTAGTCACAATTCCACCATGGCGTGCTTTCCGAGAATTGTGTTTAACTTTTCATGTACCCAACAGGATGGACTTGGGCAATTCTGCTTCCTGATTTTTGTGGCTTACTGCGTTTTCAGTGCAGCATTCATGCTTTATTTCATCCCAGAGACCAAAGGAAAGACAATGGTGGAGATTATGGAGGACTTCAACAAACTGAACTTCAAGAACAGAGGCACTGACACTGACAAGGCAGACTTTGTTCTTGCAACTAAATTCTAGGAAAACATTTTTTACATTGTTTATTCATTGTCCCACTTTTTCATAAATCTGGTTTCTGAGTATCAGTTTAGTTAAATAGATATTGGAATCAGTGCCAGCTCCCAAATACTCCTAGTAATATGGCATATGAAGCTGTTGTGATACCGATACTTTAATGAAAAATACAGGGAGGAAAAAAGCCCTCTCAAACCAGCCAAACTGTATTCTAGCCAATTACAGTCATTGCCAACTGACGTGTACCCTTCTACGCAAAACAATATTTATTCATTAAAGCATTACCATTGATAGAAACGTCTAAGCCCATTTACAGAATGTAAACTGATTACATAAAATTTATTGTGGAATCAAATCAAATGAGTGCAGACAATCTGAAAGTGAGCCTGGAAATAAATCAACATGAAAAATCAGTTAAAATATTTGTTTGTTAATCTTTGTTTCTTATTTTAGCGTTACAATTGTCTACTTAAAAATGTCAAACTGTGCCTATATGGTATTTATTAAATATCCTTCAGTAATCTGTTGCACTCCCCTTGTAGCAATTAAAGTTATACAACTATGTTCTTTAATTAATCACAGTTAGCAAAACAGTTCAAGTAGTGATTTATGGGAAAGTCAAGGGCACATTGATAAAGTATTCAGTGTTTTTGAAATAGACAACCCCCAGCTAACAACTATAGACCATGTCAGAGTAGCAATGTGTGCACTGACAAGTTGTTTCTCCTCATGATTGCAATTTTCAGCATTGGGGAAAAAACACCTTGCACCCTGGGATAAAGTATCCTTCATATCTAACTCAAGATTAGACAAGTGTAATTCAATATCCATTTTCAGAACATTACATGGTTTCAGTGCCCACCACTAAACATCACAAGAATATGAAGAGATGTTAGGAGCTTTTTCAAATGCAATTTATTTGATACTCACCTCTGTACCAACAAGAGAGATGAGACTCAAAACAGAGTACAAAAACAAATATCTATAGAAAAGTATGCTTATATTGAAATATGTCCAAAGACTTTATAACAAAACATGTAACTCACATGTTTTAAGAACAATCTTGTTGAGTACGATGATAAAATACCAAGTTAACATATTGTACATCTTCTGTGTGTGCATTTTTTTTTTTTTTATACAAAAGTGTCAATGCAAGTCACTGTACGATTTTAACTACCCTTTAAAAAACAGGACCTTTTTTAATCCACTGCTGTGCACAATCAGTATTTGGAAGGCACTTTGCAACAGACCAAAAGCATTCAACAAAACAATGAAGAGTCTAGGCCTAAACACTCAATGAAAACATCTTTTATATTTGAGTACCAACATGAGTGAGACAAATTATACCACCCAATGAATTTACTAGCATGTTATTAGGTATCAAGAAAGTGTTTTTTTTTCTTCCACCCAGCATCTACCACTTGTTCAAAAAAATAATGAAAACACTCTTTATTCCCTCTAACGAGTAAATACTAGTGCATGACGGCAGAGTGGATCAAAAAAGGGAACTAATTGGTCAAAGACGTGAGTCGTGCAACTGGCAGTGGGGGGCGCTACCAGAGCAGAGTGACAGAACCACTGCCACCAACCAGTGATCGACATTCAGTCCCCAGCTCAACTCGCACACCGAGACAGAGTACACAAGTTTACTCTGTGCATGCAGTGAAGACACTTTCAATCAAATGGCCATAACTTAATATCCCTCTACAAAATAGACAAGAAAAGAATATATACATGTACAGGACGACCATTGACAAACATTGATCATATATTGGTTGGATCATATATTTATATATTTATAGCATGTGTATATGAATGGTATATACACATTACAATCACAATATAACCATAAATAATATAGGAATGTACTGGACTTAACAGACTAAATTAGTCACAAATAATAATTAAACAGAAGTATACAAACCGGGAAACACCGATCAAACAGACAAGCACACAAAGAGCCTATTCAGCACACATATACACTCTTCTCTTTTTACATACCCATCACCACACACACCACACGCCCTTTCCCTGTTAGACCGATTCGATTTGCACCATGATACATGTTTTACAATGCACAGGGGAAAAACACTGACAACTGAAAAAGATTTGAGTTAATTCAACTGATTTGTGTGATGTGATAGGAGTCAATGTGACGCAAAATCATTTGGTTACGTTTTAAAATATTGGTCCAGGTTTTCCTCCACGATTCAGTCCAATCCAATTTCATTGTTTTGACAGAGGCAGAGGCGATGTGACAGAGGTGAATAAGAATTTAGTTACAGCTAATTGATCTTCACACATCATTTTGTCTAATAAATAACTTCCTGGAGGATACAATATAACTTAAATAAGCTCACACTGTCAATTAAGATTTGTGCATCTTGAAAAATGGGGCTCATCACTTCAATTACAATAGATGTCAGATGGCCTGCAGAAGAAGAGCAAGTTGTCAGAAGAGACAAAGGAATGCAGAAAGGTGGGCGAGTGGCTCCAACTGTGTCGCAGGAATGTCTTGATAAGGATGAGCCTTGCAATTGTGTTTTGCTCATTCAGATTTTGGACTAATTGCACCACTTGACTGCAACACAGACGGGCAGCTCGTACTGCTAAGTGAGTGGCCATTAGTGCAACGCAAGACACGCCTTCTTCACATAGGGCAAGCAAATCTGACAGGAGTGAGTAAATATAAGGAGTGTGGGTGACAGAGATAAAGCCTAATGCAAAAGGAAGAAACACTGTTGAGTGAACGGATTACTTGAATCTGCGAGGGTTGCGTTGGGTTTGGTCAGTCAGAACTCCTTCGCCCTCCATGCAGCTCTACAGTCCACACGGTCTGAGTCCTGCTTCCCATCACATAGTCGTTGCACAACACACACTAACAAACACACACATCTCCTGTATTTAACATAATTTAAAGTGTAAAATTATCAAAATTAGCAAACCACAAGATTTTTGTTTGACAATATAAAAAAAACTTTGTACACAAACTAAGAGGGCACGAATAAGTTAATAAAATATAATCTACATTTCTCAGAATTTATAATTGTCACACCTGAACTTGGTCCCTGTTTAAAATACATAATTGATTTAACATGTAAGTAGTGAACAAAAGACTTGGAAACACTTCCTTTGTAAGGGGTTTACAAAGCCCATTCGCAATAAGCTCAAGGCATGTTTCATGACAAATTCATAAAAAATAATGTCACATTACGTTAATGTCTACTAATTACACATTAACATGATAAAAAAAAGTCTCTCCTGGAAAATACAACTTTCAAAAATGTTCCCGTAGATTGTAAAGATCTTTAACAATGCTGTCCCCTTCTTCTGCACTCTCCAATAGTATGAATGTTATAACAAATCATCTATAATCTATAACCATATAGAAGACTATCCAATACTATCCAATACTGTCGCCAGTAGATTTGCTTCCTTTAGCACATTCATTCAGCCATCATATCAGCGTACCAACTCTGCTCCTCTGCTTAATCACAAAATTCAGTTTAACATTGTTAATATTGTAGGAGGCAAGCAGTGTGAACATTAAGGCCCAATCTATCAAAACATAAAGAAACAGGTAGTTCTACCACTGGGATTTGAGTGCCTCTTTTCACAATGATTTACAGTGACAGATGAATGTGAATCTCAAATGTGGAGCAATAGAAATGTGTTTACATTTGTATAGTTTGCATCAGACATCAGGAAGTGACGGTGGAGAGACTGGGGCTTTAAACTGCAGTTTTTCTATTGACATTTTGAAAGTGCAGACGAGTCATTGAATCTGTGGCATTTTAGTGGTGCATTTAGCTAGGGACTTATCGATATAAATCGAACAAAATTAACATGTGAGTTACACTTCACTAGGCAATGCTAAACAAAGCACTGTTTACTTCTATGAGGTAGCTGAATTCTTCACTGTTGTATCTATCGTATTGGATGCCATGACATTTCTGCTTTTGTGAATTTACTTTTAAGTTCTTAGTACGACACTTTTTACAACCAAGCTAAAAATAACACTGTGCTTCTTAACTTATAACTGATTGTTGCATGAGTTGTGATCCTGTCAAAAAGTAAAAAACTAAAACAAAATAAAAATGTTCCTTGACAATCACCAGTGCAACTCACTGGCTTATCTAATTGGGACCATGTTTCATGAAGTGGTTACAAAAATCAATTGCTCATTCATAAATGTGTCATGAAATATGCCATGGGCCTGTTATGAATGTGGTAAGTCGCTCACACAAGTTCTTAGCAAAAACTGCCATAACAATTCTGCACAGAGGAACAAAAATCTTACCAAATTATTTGAGGCCTTAATCCTTGCCCTTTAAAAAACAAACAGATTTTTCATCAAAAGCAGCAGAGAAGAAACTTCAAATCTAGATTCAGCCTTCTTGTTGCTCTGAGGTAAGGACATGTCTGTTTGCAGCCTTCAGAGCAACTGAGAATATGAACCATTATAAAAAATGTTATAATGGCCAAGTGTAGTTTTCCTAAGCACATTGTAGCAGTTAAATGATAGTGGGCGAATAGATGATGTCTGACTACTAGTTATAAGGATGCATTAAATAATTTGTCTCATGTCAATCAACATACATGAAGCTATGAAAGCTTGATTACACATACACCAAAAACAAGTGAAAAGCAATGAGAAACTTCAAAAAGATCAGATCACGGAAAAAACCCTTCAAGACATTTCTTAATGCAGAAACTGGAAACCCCAGTACAAACATGATTCCTACTAGGAGGAATCTTATGGCAAAGTCCATGACAGACACAGAAATTGGACGCACAGTGAGCGACGCAATGAACAGCAGAGTAGTCTTGAGGCAAAGTTATTCCCAAACACAGAGCATCTCAGGTGGGAAACCCAGCTTTGTCTTAAGAGGAAGAGGGTTCACTAGAACTAAATCCCCAGCAATGTCACTTCCCTCCAAAGTCTAAGCCACTCTGACCTGCTTCAGCGTCCACCAGTGAAGAGGCAAAAGCAGACTGGACTATCTGAAAGCCAAAGGACTCAAGCAGAGACATGCTCTGTTGAGGGGAGAAGGGAGAGGTCAGGGAGGGGGCCAGCTCACTCAAGCTAGACCCCGTTACTCCCTGGCCCTTCTGGGCTTTGTGTACTCTGTGCTGGTGCTTGTTGAGGTAGGACTTGGTGCGGAAGGCCTGACCACAGGTGCCACAGGTAAACTTCTTCTCAGGGTCCGTCTTGGCTTTGGCTCCCTCTGGAGAACCCAAGGGCCCTGCAGAGGCTCCGTTGCAGGCTAAAGAGGGCATCTCAAGCTCCTCAGCATCAGGTTTGTGTGGAGACTTGAGCTCGTCGCCGTTGGACAATTCCCCAAACAAAGGATCCGATTCCTCAGATTCCAGATGAGGACATTTCCCAGCATTTTCCTGCCCGTCTGAGGTGAACACAGCGTGGGTGAGAGGGATAAAGAGCGAGAGAGAGAGAGAAACAGAGAGACACAGAGAGAGAGAGAGAGAGAGGGGGGGGGGGAAGAGAGACATGAATTAGGACAAATGCAATATAAAACAGGGTTCCTCAACTACAACCTCAATCCAGTAGTTGGCTGCCACCTGCAACAATTTAAAATTTAAACTTCAGGAGTTAAGTGAGAAGGCACAAAAAGTGGCTGCACCAAACAGAAGGGGGGAAATAGTGACAATTAATTTTACAGATTTTTCATAAAATAAAAAAAATAACAATAAAATCAATATTCCTTGCAACAGAAATGTAACTACAGTTGAGTGGTTGTAGAGGTCAAATTCTCAGTCCAATCATCTAGCCCAATCCATTTGCCCAGTGTCCACAGACAAATCTGCTGTGCTCACCCAATCGGTGGGCTGTGCTAGAACCATGCCCCCACCCACCCTCCTGCTGGACTGTACTGACCTGCAAGAGGCCCATGGAAAGGGAAGCCAGGCACCACGCCAGAGCGACACTCCCAGAAATATGGAGCCCCACCTGACTTCCCCAAGAGCAGCTGATGCTGCAGGCCCAAGGTGGGAGGGCCAGGCTGGGGAAGAACTGGGTGTCCAGAGAACCCATGAAAGCGACCCTCTGCCTCAGGTGAGGTGACAAGCAGCTGGCGACTGGCGCACAGGTCTACACAACACCCGGCCAGAGAGAAAGGAAGGGGGAGGGACAGACATAACAGGCCAGCGGAAACCATACAGACAGAATTATCTTCATTTCATCATTTATTGGCAGGGCTGTCTGTAAACAACAAAGTCAGACCTTTGAATCTTTGAATCAATCCATGTTTTCAGCTATCTGATTCCTATGACTAAAACTGTTGGCAATGAATGAAACTTTTTCCTCTACCACTTTCCCTTCCAGATTCCTGGACTAAGTGACTTGTGATTTAATTTGCTTCCGCAGCACCTTCCAACTCAACTCTTTAATTATCAAATGCAATTGATAATACTACTTTGTGTACAATATACACATTTAATAGTTAAAAATACATCAATTATGTGGCATTGAGACATAGCATCACAGCCTTAAATCGACTAAAGGCAAATAACCAGGTTATACAGAACATATTAAGCATACTAAGGCTCTGTAGATAAATGAACATAATGCCCACTCTTGCAAATGAATTGAAACTAAATGAAGACTATAGTTCACACTGCAGTAAATATAGGGACAGTACACCTTCCCGGCCACGACCATTTGGAGTAAAACAAACTTATATTCTCATGATTTCCTATTCAAATTCATACAATGACTTTTTGCTGCTGTGAAATAAATTATTAAAACCAACTGAGAGCTACACCATTTGACAAGTACAAGTGCTGTGTAAAGCAAACTACAATGGTGTTTTGATATTGATATAATCTTGTACTTTTACCGACAGTGGCTACGTTTACATGTATGGAGCAACCTGCAATCTTTTTGGCCATACTCCATAGTTACATTCTTATAGGGGTTGAGCTGTTCCTGTTTCCATAAATAAACCAATTAACAGAATATTGCTGTCCACCTCAGGTGTCCCACTCACAGATAGGTCAGTCCGCAAACAAAAATAGAAAAAGGTGCAGCTGCTGGCTACCCTCTTTGACTGAGCAGTAGGTTACTTCTAATACAGGGGAAAGAAATGATGATCCCAACAGTAAGTACTGCCCAGCCACCACCATGTTTTTTGCTGACATCAAAATGTACCCATAACACTGTGCATGTTGGTGAAAATCAAAAGTGACAGAAGTAACATGTTTACATGCCACAGTAACGTGTTAAATTCGTCCGCCAGATATCTTAACCGGGTCTCGCTTAATCAGAGAACATAACCAGGTTTTTCTAGTGTTCATGACATTTATAGGTCAACCCAAAACCAGGTTACTGGAGTAACTCTGGCAGGAATGGGATTCTCTGTGCATGTAAACGTAACCAGTGAGTAGCTCCACTGGAGAGACTTGCAGTTCAGTGCCTTCCTCAACGGCACTTTGGCCGTTGCTTGGGTGACGCAGCTGCTTCTCTTATCCTTACACTGTCCAGATATTTCTTGTCACAAATTCACTTTAACCATGAGGATACTGTTGCACTCATGTGCTTAATAGCCTGCATTCATTTGAAAGGGAACTGGGAACCAACTAGCTACTGCTCACCAAGTCAACCTTTACATTTTTTAAAAACTATTTTCTCTGTTCGTTCTAAGAGTCAGGGTTTACTCTGATGGTGTGCCTCATTTTGCAGTTGCAGTTTAACAAGCAAACAACAGACATACAAAACCTGCCACAGTTCCACTTAGGTTTGTGCTCACCACCTCTCTAATAACGAGGTTAAAGTTAGCAAAATCTTTTAGCAGAAGTTGCATTTTATTTCAATTATTTGGACTTACATGCCAGAGAATACAATTCTGCCTTATGATGCTAAATAAGGGTAGCCTACGCAGTGTACAGAATCAGGGTCAACAAATACTAGGCCTGTATGGTGCTGCATGAGAGTAATTTTATTTCTGATAATGTCAATACCACCAGAAAAGGTTAAAGTTAAGTAGCTTGTGAATTTTTTAAAAATAGCTCTCATTCAAAAAAGATGAACTGTAAACAGTCAAAGGATTCAATGTGTTAATATGATGCTTGCAGCAGCTCTTCACTGAAATGTCTAAAATTATTCAATTTAAAACATGGCAAAATGAAGAGTGACACACACAATTCATTCAACCGTTGTTAGGTGGGAAATTAGTCAATTCAGGGTGTACGCTTTTTGCAAACCAACTCTAAGATGGAGCTCTCAATATAATCAATGACTTTGAAGGCCAACTGTAGTTTGGTAGTTACTTTAACAGCACAGTTTTGAAATGGTGTAGGCTCATCTAATAGTTTTGGTTATTAATTGAATGACAGTTGAAAGATAGTTCAAATAAATTTCATCACATTTTCCCCAGTCGTGGGTGTGGCTTGTAGTTCACTGTGCACTGTCTCTATGCTACTGCTGCCCCACACAACTCACACACACACTCACAAAAGGGCATATCTGAAAAAGTTCCAATGAATCCAAATGGTGCACACATTAGGACAGTCATGCAACATCAGTGCATTGTTGACCACCTGGTGATGGACCAGCCAAGCAGAAACAGACACTGTTCACTTTATATTGTCATGGCCATGCTAAACAGACAGGCAAAAAAATTAAACAAAACAGATGCAGCACTGCTAGTTCCTACATGAAGCCTGACTGACCTGACCTGAGAACGTATATGCTGAAAGTCTGTTGGTGTGAAAGCTGTTTTCGAACTTGGATCTAGGGCCCACTTCATGCAAACTGCGGTGTGGTCCACAGCAGGTGTGAAAGCAATCTGCTCCACAGACAGGAAGGATGCTGTCCTGACTATTCGCACTAGTAGTTTCCATGTGTATCATAGAATGAAAATCAAAACATCTGACTGGAGCAGGGTCATTGTGAGTTCATGCACTGAGAGAAAAGAACAAAACACTCATCTCATATTAGCCTGTGCCGTTACAAAATTTCTCATTTGAGAAACAAGTCTTCTTCGAAAGTACTGCAGCATGACTGTATATGCACCGAGGCATAATTGTTGTTCATTGTGAAAAGAATTGTGGCGCAAACTAAACAAAAACAGAACTAGGAACACCAAGCATCTGCTTTCTTTCATGTTTACAAGCGCAAATGACAAAAAGAGTGGCAAACACACCGTGGTTCAGAAGAATTTTTGTTTGTGTGAAAGCAAATCTGAGAGGGTGAAAAACATCCCCGAAACAATCTCAGGTTTGATTCAAGCAATCGAACCAAGAGTGAAAAAAAAAGTTCACTTGGTTATGGTTAAAAAAACAACAACAAAGGTTTCTGCTGGCCACTTCTGCATTTCTGACCTTTGACCTGAGTTAATGGGGAATTGCTGAACAAGACTTATTATCGTTGGCCTAATTGCCTCATTGCAGTTAGCTTGCGTGATTTAATAAAAATGGTCCAGTAGCTACAGAATAGTAATCGTTGAAGAAAAGCTAACCTTTCCATAGCATCGTGTATACAAATATCCCCAGCCACGTTCCTTCTTTATCAGCCATGCAGCCCGTAAACTACCACACAGAGAGGTTCTGTCTACAATGCTCCTTTTGAATAGGGGACCCCTACAGTTAGCTAAAAGAAAAACAAGCAGCAGATGAAATCTAAAAGTAGCACAATGGGAAATAAGCAATGAGCAAAAAGCTTGGCAGCGAAGGTTGATGTATGCTTATGTTTTAAACAGACAAAGATGCAGCAACATTTCCCCAAAAAGCAGCAGAGCAAATGAAAGCCAGAAACATAAAAGTTTGGGGTGGGGCGGGCGGCTGCTTGCCTTCCACTGAGCACTGGCGTCCCGAGTGGTAAGGGGTGCCGTTGTGTATCTGCAGTTCCCCCCTTGGCTCAGGGAAGGGGTGTACTGTGGCAGGGGGGGGCAGTGGAGAGCCATGGTGTGTCTTTATATGCACCTTAAGGTAGGATGCAGTGGAGAAACCTGGGACCAGGAGAAGAACAAAGAACAGGGCAGTTGTTGGACACATTCAAAGCCTTGGCTATGAGATGGGCCTCCTGTAAACAAAGACATTCAAAAGCATCAACAACACCCATCTATCCAACCTGATTGGTTTGGAACGTGGCCAATATTGATAAAGACCAGAATAACTGTGGAATAATGATAGTTAATCCACCTCTTTGAATTGTGACTCAAACAGCATAGGGACATCGTTAAGGCAAGAAGCAAAATTAAAGTGTCTCCTCCTTGTCTCCTATATAGCTTTAGAAAAGACCTGGGTGCCATTTGGCTTGGTCCAAAAGCTGGTTCCGACTGGTGTACAGGATATTAAAATCCTTCTTCACCCACCTTTGCAACACGTCCAGCTACGGGATTAAAGAATATTCCAAACAAAAGTCCCATGTAACTTGTCCAAAAGCTGTTGAATGAATCTTTGAACGTTTATCGCGATGCCACCCTCAGATTGTCAAAAGCTACATACAGAGGTAGAGAAGGAAGCCATAACTAAACCAGTTTGCCAATTATGCAAAAACATACAGCAAGGAAAGATTTCATTCATCAATTGATGCAAATGTAAGAAGCCAAATGCACAAAGAAAGATCAGAGGCATCCTTGACCTCACAAATGAGCCTATTGCTGAAAAGACCATTGGAAACTATCCTCTTCAGATTTAGAGAGTATACAGTTTTAAATTCATCATATCCAGTGGACAATGTCTTCAAATTTTAAGAATGATATATTGGTCAAGGTTTTCAATTCCCCTGTACTTCAAGGACAAATAGTGACTGGTGATTAGTTAGGAGTTTCCTACGTTTCCCAGAATGCCTTCTGATAAACCCCAGAGAATGCGTGTGAAGTTGTTCCATTCAGCTGTGACCAGAGTAAAGTTAGTTTGAAATTGGATATGGTGAGGATATTTATTTTTCCACCTTCAATAACTTGGAAGTAAAACAAGTAAAAACAATGAATATATTGGTGTTTACTGGAAGAGGAAGAACAATTTACAACCACTGTGTAATGGACGACACAGGCTAGGAGTGGAGAGCTCACAGGCCAGCACGCCCCTTTATTTGCATCACAACAACATAAAACTCGCCAGTCTTGACCGCCACTTTCCGGAGTAGTCTTCCCAGCCGGCGCACCTCCCGTCCCGCCAAGTCAGCCGCGGAGAACCAAAGCTGCCAGTCTAAACAGGACGCTTCCAGCTCCAAACCCGACTGGCCAGGTCTGCCCCCGGCTGCGTCCTTCGGGACAGGTCGACCGATTTCCTCAGTCAACTATTAACAGTATGAAAAGTTTTGTTGGCTGAGTGGACTGACAATGTAAAATATTTTTGCAGTTTGATCCCCACTCAAGGTAATGAGTGAACGTAAGTGATGCTCAGACTTTGACATCCTAAAAACTCTTTATAGTAGGCTGCACTGAACACAACTAAGATACATTATAGTTGTGTTCATTTTATTGGTTAGAATTATTACTTTCACACTGGAGCAGAGCTGACAACAAGATCCCTAAGTATTCAACATCAGAATCAGTAAACATTTTATTCGCCAATATAATAAATGATCCAGAATTGGTGTCCGTGGTGGGTGGTGCTAGTTCAATACAAAAAAATGGTCTGAATGAAAGATGATCGCCTACATCTCCCACTCTCACCTGCTTTCTGGCTGTGCCTCCCTCCCTTTGTGGGTAGCCTTGAAATAACAGAGACATTCAAGGGGAGCTCTCTCTCTGTGTGTGTGTGTGTGTGTGTGTGTGTGTGTGTGTGTGTGTGTGTGTGTGTGTGTGTGTGTGAGAGAGAGAGAGAATGGAATGTCCCAGTTCTTAGTGTCTATCTCCCACTGCAGAGGAGAGAAGAACAGAGCTGCAGGGAAGCGGAGGAAGGGAGGATAAAAG
>CABFOQ010024324.1:21742-34198 GCA_900660455.1 Gephyroberyx darwinii
TCTCTCTGTGTGTGTGTGTGTGTGTGTGTGTGTGTGTGTGTGTGTGTGTGTGTGTGTGTGTGTGTGAGAGAGAGAGAGAGAATGTTTTTTTCTAAAGGGGGGAGGAAGATGCACTGACGTTTAACAGTCACAGGGAGAAAATCCATCGTAGAAGAGATGGATACCAATTTCTTGTTATCAAGCCTCAAGGCATGTTGCATTTTGAGTGCAATTTTTGCTTTTCTTGACTGGAAAATCATGCTCCTGCTTTTACTACTGATATTGCTCTCTCCACCTGTATAACCCAAGGCTGAATGGAACAAACTCAGGCACCTTTTCTGGGGATCAAAAGTAGAGATGCGCCGATACCAATTTCCGATATGAGTAGTGAGTACTTTGTTGAGTGGATCAGGTCGATCTGAGTACCCTGAGTACAATATTACTAGACATCCCATTTTGGGATGTTGGGAATGCAGTGTTTCCCATACATACGCTCATCTGTGGCGCAGCGCCACAATATCAGTATGTTCTGTCGCGCCGGAGACTAATCTCGCCGGCATTCATTCAACTGTTACTTGTAAACACACCGCAGGCACATGCCTTTTTTCCTCATCTGCTTGTACGAGACAGACCAGTAGACCAGTACCATTGCACTCAATCGAACAGAACCTCCTGTTGTGAAAATGCTGGTCACAGCAGTGCGGCTCTTTCACTGTCCTTGAGTGTCCTGCTGATCGCATTTATGTAACATGTCGATTGAGCATTGTGCCACTGATAGACTGAAAAGTATTTGTTGTAGCAGAGCCTTATTAACAGATTATTGGCCTAATGGAGTTATGCTACACTAGATTCTTTAAAATAACTAGCCAAATCAAAAGCCATTCAAAAAAAACAAAAAACACCTTGCATGACATCCAAAGATCTCAAGACTAAGCTGGAGAGGTCTGGGGTGGTTTCAGCCCCTACCATACGCCGGACACTGATCTAAGAAGGGCTTTATGGTCGGAGGCCATGGAAGACCCCACTCTGGAAAGAGAAACACAAGGCGGCCCAATTTATCATTGCCAAGACTGGACCTGGACAAACCTAAATCCTTATGGGAAAATGTTCTGTGGACCGATGAAAACAAATTTATGTCTCAATAAGAGCATATTAAGGGCATCGTGAAATCAGAAGTGTCAATCGAAGGTCATGGGTCCTCCAGCAACACAATGACTCAAAACACACATCCAAAAAGCACCAAGGAATGGTTCAAGAGAAAACATTGGACTCTTCTAGAGTGGCCAGTGATGAATCCTGACCTCAATCCCTTTGAAAACCAATGGTGAGACCTGAATTTTGCAGTTGCTCAAAGGAATCCTTCAAACATTGAAGAACTGAAGTGGGTTGCAACTGAAGAGTGTGGGAAACTGCCAGCACAACGGTGCAGGAAGCTTATTGATGGTTACAAGAAACGTTTGGAAGCATCATCATTGCCAAAGGCTGAAACTAAGTATTAGAAAAGGGTGCCAATAATCATGGCCAGAGCCACTTTTCAATTTTGAGATTAAAAAAAAATCTATATATTTTTTAAAATATTTGTAATCTTTGATCATGTGCTGTTAAATGAAACCGAAAGCTGTTTCAATTTCCAATTATTTCAGAAGATATTGTACATAATCTGCATAAAACGTAAGGGTGCCAATAATCTTGACCAGTACACACTAACCTTGTACACACTACTATACACACTATAGACTTTTGCAGAACCAGTGTCAAGTCAACACAATCACGCCAGTAAGACCAATAAGCACTTTATACACCAGGTGAGAGCCCAACCTCTCTTGACATATTTGTCACATACAGCATGTGCACTTCATCTTGCTTACAGGCCCCACGAAGCCTTGATAGCAAAAAATGTTTTTTGTGCAACCAATCTGTCCCAGATGGGCTGATAGACAAACCCAGTGCACGGTGTGCCTGTGATGACTTGAAAAGAAACAGCTTTTAAATGCACGTGTTACATTTCATAGTACATATCCTCGCAGTCAAGAACACACAATGTGATGCTCCAAAAATACTATGCTTCTCATTAGTCACAATGTTTCTTATGGCCAGCAGGTGCTGTTAGACCCTGTGTTCAACATGGCTGTAGTCTCAATGAAAATCAACTCAAATAAGGAAATTTGTGTTTTTTAGGGTTTCAGTCAAGGCAGGGTGTTCTTTTGTTAAGGCGACCCATCTTCACGACAAAGTGCTGCGGGAAACCCTTAGTGTCTTACGCTAGACAACATTTTAAATGACCAAATCAAGATAAGAGGGGGGGGAAAATACACAAATACAACACAATAAAGATAATCGTCAAGGGAATTTCCACCGGCAACGGATTCAGTCCATAGCCAGTCCCTGCGTGTATTCGTGCAGTTACCCAACCCTAGCTTCAAGGCCATTAGGTTCATATAAGCCTCCAGCAGAGCCAACCACTACATATTTTCCTTTTTATCTATGACTTCAGCACCTGTTGAATATTTTTCAGGATATGATACAACTGAGCTTGTAGCAGTGTATGGCATGCATAACACAGGCTATGCAAGGAATTACCTTTGTTGCAAATGCCACAGTAGTTATGAGTTCCTTCACTGTGTTTCTTGAGGTGGTCCGTCATATATGCAGCCCGCAGGAACTTGCCACAAACTTTGCAAGGGATTTTGTCCTCATGGCAAGCAAGGTGTGATCGGAGGCGATCTCTTGTAGCAAAAGAGGCATTACAAATCTGGAAGATAAAAATCAACATGTCAACACCTTTCATTGGACAACCAGTTTTCCATGATAACAAAAGGGTTTTCATAATATAGCCTATCCATTCTTGTAGGTGGATCTTAAACGTCACCTGGCACTTGTGGGGTCTCTCCGTCGTGTGAACCTGTTTGATATGTCCGTTCAGATGGTCTGGTCTGGAAAGAAAAAGGAAAATAATTGTTGGCCAGTCTCTTTTTGGGCTGGGCCGTAGGCACAGCACCATACATTACCCTGATATTTAACATATTGCCATTGCCCTGATGCAGGGCTCCAGACTCAAATTTGGTCGCATATGCAACTATTTATCTGCCCCCCCAACAAAGATAATAATTGTGCGACTTGACTCTCGTTGGTCTTTTTTAAAGTATTCATACGGAGGCATAATAATACAGTTACACCATTTTATTTAAACTCAAAATCATCAAATTCGGTTGCAGTGGTGTCTTCTGTCCTGCCTGGTTCCCACAAAGGACACATCATGTTACATCAGTCTCAGGCTGTTGTTATCCAATTAGTCTCAATTGGCGGCAGCCGGGAACAAAGCATTGTCAGTGAGGAAAACAGGAGAAAATTAGGTACATTGGCCTTTTGGACCCACGGTGCAGTTGTTTAGCTACAAACACATGCTTGTGCAGCATAGCACAAGCTGCAGGAGCAATTCAATGGACATTTTATGCATTTTTAGGAGCTGTGAAGAGATGACCCCACTAACCAAATTGTTGTGGGGTAACTTGCTGTGTGTTTGGTGGTCCTACAAACTTCAATGTAGTTTTGACCGACATGGGTAGATGAGTAGATAATGACTAATGATTTTTATTTTGGGGTGAACTATTCCAGACTTAAGTTATAGCTTGTTGTGATATTAACATGAACCTTGTTTACAAAAGTTGGGGACATCGTGACTCCCAGCAACGGAGAGTTACGTAGCAGCAACTCACAACAGCTCACACTGGCTAATCACGACCTTCACATCACTTGACATACAAGTGTTGGAAATACTTGCAATGACTAACGTGTCACTGGCTCACAACAACAGTGCCCTACATGACAGTGGGTCAAAACAACAGTGACTTATCACAGCAAGTGACAGTTCAGAACGGTGTACTCAGACTGGATGTTATTTCATTCGTGAGATTTTACAGAGGGAAAACCAAACCTTCTGATTTTTATTTCACATACGAGGGATGCACCATCGCTAAAGAGAAAAGTGACCGTTTCATGTAGAAATTTACTGTAAATTGCATTGTGAAGCCAGGACTGTTTAAATAGTCATTTCTGTATTACACTGAGGGGCTTTGTTATTCAACTGTAAAGTCAACACACAAATTGTTTTGTTGACATTGGGAATGGAAAAATACAGAGAATATGTCAAAAAAAACGCTAGCAACGTCTAAAATAAGGAAGCCCACAGAGGACATAAGTTATTAACTAAATGCTTTCATTTTACATTCATGTTTACATGTTTTATTCAACAATCATGTATGATCTATTTGATTTGTATTAGACATGTTTGCATGCATGTCTGCTTATGACAAAGCAAATTGTTAATATTTATGTCTGCATACCCCGACATTTCCAGATAATAATGATTGGAAATTTTCCACCTTTGAAAATTCCAGGAATTTTGCAACCCTACTCTTATCCAACAGCCTCTAAAAAGAGTGTTGAACCTGGCATCATTTTTCAGAGGGTTACAAAAAAAAAGTGCTGCCCTTGGCCATTACAATAATAGATGAGATGTCATAGACACGAACTCCCAGTGCTTCCTAGCACCCTGCCAGCACTTCTCTGGCAGAAAAAGCTGCTGGACACATGCCCTTATGTTAGCCATCTCTACCTTCCACCCCAATTTGAACATGCAAATCTGAGCGGAAGTTGACACAAATGAGCTGTCAGTTGCCAGGGCATGAGTCCCCACTGCTGTCGAGTAGGTCACTGTTGCTGTGAGCCAGTCTGATAGATGCTGTGATATGGCATAGACAGAAATAGAGGAAGGACACAACCAGAAAGAAGGAGAAGACAGGCACCATATAAGGAGACTCCCCATTTATGCCAGTCTTAAAATTCACCTTTTGCCTCTTCCTACAAAGCTGCCATAACTTTCCCTGTATTCTGACAATACACACACACACACACATACACACACACACACACATACACACACACCTAATTGAAATTCAATAAAATGATCCAATATGCAATACATACCATGTAGATTTTCAAAAGTGCACTGAGGTCAAAATGAATATGTAACATGTATATACTGTTTCACCAAATTGTTTAGTGCTTGTCAAATTTGATTTGCAGTGTGCTTAACCTCCAAAGCAGTAGATGGTGATAGTGAGCTAGTAACTAGGCTCTGAGGGTGCTGGGCCTGAGGCAGTTGGAGCCTGAGAGTGCAGTCTGCACAGATGCATCCATGTGGGAAACAAGAAACATTTTTATGGTTGTGCAGCTGTCTGGCGGAAAGATATGTCAATGACGACACTTGTATCGTGTTAAAGATTTCACTGAGAATCAAAATAAGTGTTGCAAAGTATGCTTCTTAACATGACACCATGTTACACCACTATGACACCAACTCACCAGCAAAACTGTCGGGTTTTTGCACCCATTTCCTCAAACTTTACTGATTTCGACATCAGGTCCACATTTTGACTAAAGCCTGAATCCAGATTGCTGGTGGTAAGGTAGTTGACTATTGTGTTTGTGGGCCCAACACCTCTAAACGCTTATTTCTTAACTTCTGGGTGAGCACAGCAACTCAGACATATCCCCTGTGTGCATCAGCCTTTGCTTAGTGCAGCAACTGTGATCTCACAATTTTGTGAGTGGGATGTTGAGTGGGGATGTTTTCAGGGAATCCAGAGACCGAGTAACAGCCTACTACTCGCTGTTTCCTGAGGACACTGGCTGTGATCACTTGAGGGAACTTATATTTAATGTGATTATGAGTACTTAGGGGATACCTAGGTCACTACTAGTATCTCATAGGTAGATGCATCACAGTTGTACCTATGACGACAGCAAGGAACATCTCACATAATATTGCAAACTATATTGGGTGTCCTCCTGGGCCATGTGGAGTTCAATGATCCCGGGACTATCCCGAACAGAAACTACAGATGGCAGTGCATGGAAATTGAGCTCAACTCACCTAGAAAAGCCTTTGCCACAGCTTTGGCACACATACGGTTTCCCGACTGATCCGTCGTGTGACCGCACATGGTATGACATCCTGTCCTTGCGTTTGAACCGAAGACCACACACATGACATGCATACGGCTTCTCCCCGGAGTGAGAGAGCTTGTGTCGGTTTAGGTGGTAAACGTCGCGGAAAACTTTCCCGCAAATGTCACAGCCGACGTGTCGCCTGGTCCTCTCCCGCTTGCGACCGTTGTCTAACGTTATTCCTCCGTGCAACTGCATGCCATTTTCCACCAGACCCGTTTGAGAGTGCGATATCAATGTAATACCGCCCTCTGTGGACAGGCTGTCACCGACGTTGTTTACACCACCCGTGGACGCGCCGTGTTGGGCTTCGTGGTTTTTCAAGCGAGACGCCTCTGTGAAAGCTTTGCCACACGTCCCGCAAGGAAATAGCCCGTTGTCTTTATGGGTGTTGTGATTGAAAAGTAGAGACTCCACGACACTGACTGTAGCTTTCTTTGGTCTTCCCCTGTTTCTCTTCGACCCCGGAGAGCCTGTGTCAAATGTGTTCCCCGTTATTTCCGTTGACGGTGAAACGTCCAGTCCTTCTACGGGCTGCAAGATGGGCATTGACGACTCGCTGCCGTCTTCCAGTAACACCGCATCGGTGGTCTGGTTCCCATCCACATGCATTTGTCCGTTGTTGGAAAAGGGTTGACCATTCACCAACATGCTCGTCCCGTTTACCATATCCTGCTGGGCCACTGGAAAACCCAACTCTGGAGCCCCTGTGGCCTGGAACAAACTGGCATCTCCTCCCCGTGTGGTCGGCACAAGGATTTGTACATTTGATTGTTTAATTACCTCTTGACATATCTCAATAACTGACCGCATTAGCAGAAACTTGGCAGCTGTCATCAACTCCGGGAAACACTCCAGCCGTACTACAATCCTGGAGGTGTAGGCGAAGTCCAAAATGTCTTTAAAAACTTTAGGACTGATAGTATGCATTTCTAGCTCCTTCGCATCCCCGTCGCCCTCCGATTGACAACTGAAGACCGATTCAAAATACTCACTGCATGCAGCCAGCACAGCTTTGTGTGCAGGGAAGCTCTCCTCACCGACGCGTAAGATCACATCGCAAAACCTGCCTCCATCTTTCCTCTGAATGTTGAGGTTGTGTAGCATCTCCGCACTGTGCTTGCTCACCTGGTAGGTGTAGGAAGAAGTCCAAGACGGCTCCACTACTTTCTCCATGCCGAATTCATCCAATAACAACGGTATTTACAACAATAGCTGGAGAAATGAAGGACAATTTATACGACTTCGATCGGTTGATATTAGCTAGCTACAAAAAATCACCCGCCCCTCCCCGTCGTTTTAGCATCTAAACGTTAGCAGCAGCAGGAAAAAATGGCAGCCCCCCAGCTTCCTGTGAACTTTGACCCGTTTCTTGTGGGGTGGGGGTCGCTCTTAATTTTAAAATGTTCCGACTTCTCTAGGGTGTGATGGGGGGATTTCTTCAGATTCCCCGATTGAACAGCAATTATTCCTCAAGACTGGCGTCCAGCGCCGCAGGGGTCTTCCTTTATGCCAAAATGGACTTGTCAGTTCTCTTCCTGCCTGGTGTGTTTATTAACCCCCTCCCCCAACCACGAGACCGAAACAGCCATCCTCCTTCAGCACGAACGCAGTTTGTAAGCACATTAAATGTGTAGTGATTTTTTTTCTCATGCTACTTCAGATAAATTCTTTTTAAGACAGTAGTTGGCCAAAAAGGTTAGGTCCAGAATGACTTACTGTGAATGACATATCATTTAATCAGATTCCACAACTATTATGTCCAATAATTAAATCTTCAAGAAGGGTTAAGCACTTGTAGAAGCACAACCTTTAAAGTACTCAGAGGAGTAGCCTCACATAAATACAGTAACTAGAGTAGTTACAACTATAGTCACTTTCCACACCTCACTTTTGGATGAGCTTAGATAGTCTGTGACAAATTAAAGGAAAAATCTGAAAAACAAAGATAACTGCACATTTGGAAGTTCAGTGGTGCAAAAACCATAGCCACTGGTCTACAGAGATGTGGGAAAAAGTGATATGGTATGCTGTCATCCTTCACCATATTATTAAATCATGCTTGATCCCTAGAGTGCGGGGATCCAGTGGTTCTGTTATGCTGTGGGGGGCATTTCCCTGGCACGGTTTGGGTCCCCTTGTCCCCATAGAGGCATGGGTCACTGCAAATCAATACAAAGCTATTCTAAGTGATCACTTGTATCCTATGATGAAACATTTCTATCCTGATGTGAGCGGTCTCTTCCAGGATGGCAATGGCCAGCCACAGGGCACCTCAACCCAATTGCACACCTATGGGAGATCTTGGACTGACATGTTAAGACAGCGCTCTCCACCACCATCATGAAAACACCAAATGAGGGACTATATTTTGGGAGAATGGTGTTCCCTCCTTCCAGTACAGTTCCAGAGACTTGAGAATCTATGCAAAGACTCATTGAAGCTGTTCTGGTGGCTTGTGGCAGCTCAACACCTTACTAAGACACTTCATTTTTCCTTTAATTTGTCACCTGTCTGTAGGTAACCTGCAAGACAATGTTTTTCCCAATAATTGCAGCCTAGACCAAGTAGAAAGTCACCCATATGACCAGTGAAGTCTGATGCTTTTTTGTGTTATAGTAAATTAACTGTCCCTACGGTCCAGATTTTATGTATTCATTCAACCAGGTCATTCCCATTAAGATGAATGTTTCACAAGGGAGATGAAGGTAGAAGCACACATTTAGACAATAGAAAGCAATTCAGATAACCATATGACAGCAATTTGTGAGTTTTACTGAAGATTTTATTTATTAATTCTATTTGTGCTTTTATAACTTAACAGCACATGAAATGAATCCCAACCACCCAAAAATTGACAATAATGTGAGCAGTGCTGCTCCCCCAGTGACAGGTTGGATGGGAGGGGATACAGTTTAAAAAAAAAAAAAAAAAAAAAGTTTACAGAGAAAGAAAGGCACAACCAGCACTTGCTGTTTCCCTTGGAGACTTCCTGAAATACTCCAGCCAGTCACATCTACAGATAGAGGCCACCAACCACGTAACATAAGAAAACGTGGAGTAAACACCCAGGGTCGATCCACAATCAAACATTTGACTTGTAGCAGCCCTTTCTCAGTGCAGTTCAGGGGGGAAATACTAGGATGGCCTGACTAAAGAATGCTACCATCTCTTGGTGTCTCTATGTCTCTGGCAGTTTAACTGAACTGCAGGATAGTTTAACCTTCCCCATACAGAGAAAAAAAACATAGCTATGTACAGGGAGAATAAGATTCTTTCCAATGGTCTGTACAATTTGGGGATATACATTATTTACTTCA
This sequence comes from Gephyroberyx darwinii, assembly GCA_900660455.1. Taxonomy (NCBI): domain Eukaryota; kingdom Metazoa; phylum Chordata; class Actinopteri; order Trachichthyiformes; family Trachichthyidae; genus Gephyroberyx; species Gephyroberyx darwinii. Next base: position 31,051 of record CABFOQ010024324.1, read on the forward strand.
TCTCTCTACTGCAAGGAAACTTAATAGAAAAACATCAGCTGCAAAAAAAAAAGAAAAAAAAGAAATCGCCAATACTCGTTTTCCCTTTTTGCAGGATAAGCCTCATCAAAAGTAGTGACTTCACGGTTGAAGACAAAGCATCGTCAGACTGTTGAAGTCTGTGCACTGTCAGTCAAATTAAAGTTCACATTTTTTTCCCAGTAATAGGGAGGTGGAGATGGAACCAAAGAAAAAAAAAATCTTCCTATCCAGCATAGTATTTCAATTTTCACGGCCGGAACTCCAGTTCATCTACACTTATGACCTTGGCAGGCATGGAGGGGAGTGGTTGCTCTAGCACATCTGACCCAAACCACTTGGCGAGGCCAAGAGGGGGGCTACCCCCGTGTCGCTGGGAGCTGTTTGTCCGGTGAGGGCCTTGGCTCTGTGACTGAGGGCCTGTTGGATGTACTGCAAAAGAAGGAATAACAATCTCATCCAGCGGTTCAGACAATACCCCAACATAAACTTTTAGACAGAACATTAAAATATTATCAGTACAAGATTAGGGGATTCACAGGAAGATGTTACATTCAATGCTTGAGCTTGACACTTTGAGCAAACACCTTTTGCTTTGCAATGCATGGAGCTGAAGCCATTATATATACATTTCAAAGCAGTTAAGGGGAAACTTAAACAACCGATCATGTCATTAGATCGAGGTAAATACTCTACAGCCATCCTTAAATACTAGCCAGGTTAAAGCTGCTACCAGTTAGATTCAAAATTTGGTGATTGAATGTTTTACATCTGCAAAGATGACTTGCCACTTGCTTGGAACTGGAATAAACTGCTGCAAGTATGCTATTTATTTTTCCCACTGTGCAAAAAGAGAGCATCAGGAGACAAACTCAGCTCAGCCAGTCGATTGGTCAGTTAGTCACTTAGCCCAAAACACCAAACAGTGCACACACACTTCATACTGAGTGATGGTGGCTTGCCCAGTGTTACAGTCACGCTAATGTGTTAAGAACTTTTTGGAGACAGTTTTTGGAGCAGCCTACACGACACACTAAAAGTGAGTTTCCCAGCATTAAAGGAATACACACGTTTTGGGAAGATTGGCCGATTCGTCAACTTAATCATTGATTATTTTAACACCAAAATCATCCATGTGTCCCAGTAGATGTTTGCTTCAGTGCTCCATGATAACAGTTTAGTGTACACCAGCTTAAGTGATGCAACTAGCATAATCCAATGTCAGACTTTAGTAAGGACTTTTAGTAATAAAAAGTTGGTAGTGATTTTTATTATACGCCGTGTAGATTCTTACATTTTAAAGATGAAACATCATTAATTCAATATAGCTGATGTAGCCACAATTGATTTTTGGAGCCATTTCAGGTGGTTAACCACATACTAATCCACTGCTGTGATTTTTAGCTGTGCACACTCCTCTCGTTGCCCACCACGTGCACTTCCTATGTAAACAAAACAAGTCACGCTCCATGTCTCGCAGGGGGAGAGAACTTCTGACAGGGAAAGTAGTCCCTGTTAATTCAAAACAGTCCATTATTTATGTATCATGTTTTACATTAGTTGTACCAATCTACAGAAAATTTTATTTAAAATTACTTACAACTTTAGAACTGCTACAAGTTGTAATTTTCTCACTTTGCAGATAATCACTTAAAATAATGTATGCTAAAATGTAACACTGATCATGGAACACTGGTCTGAAAGTCCTACTGGAGACACATGGATGATTTTGCTGTGTATGTTATCATATCTTAAGGGTAAATTGACCAATGGGTCAACCTCCCAAAAACTCTGTATTCCTATATTTATTGTCCACTAGGGGGAGCCACCGCTGGCCCGACAGTTTAATAGTTTCAAAAGCTATTCAACACATTTCCCTTGTCAGGCAAAAATTTAAGATAATCTAAAACTTGAGGGGAACCAATGCTGCTACTATTGCACACCCATACTTAGTGAGACCTAAATATCTGACACCGCTTCCACTCACTTGGTCTCTGTTGCTGAAACTGCTGCTGCATTACTGCTAGCTGCATCTGACTGTTGGTTCGGGGAGGTAGAAGAGGATGCCCTGTTGCACTTAGAGGGTATAGTGGCTGTCCAAGCAGGGCAGGGGGCAAGCCTTGAAGTTGCGCAAGGTCAACATGTGGCGGAAATATGCCTGGTGGTGAGTGGAAGTTAAATACTTCCATTAGCTTTAATGGTCAAAGATTTCACATAAACTCAATAACCAGAAACATTTACAATAAATACATTTTAAAAATAAACACATCGGTGTGATGACAGGAGGACAGTAAAAAACAGAACAAAAAACCCCCCACTAACCTGCTTGCAACAGAGCAGGTCCAAGCTGTTGGGGTTGGATACCCTGTGCTAGCATCCGTTGCACCACATTGGGATGAAGCTGGGGTGGAGGAGGGCGCACCATGGGTACATGGGATAGCAGCGGTACTGGGTAGATGGGACGAGGGAAGGGTGAGGCTGGCCCCGGAGATACCAGGGTGGCAGTATGATGTCCAGCCGATCCTGGCCTGAGGCGCTCGTGGTCCTTGCTAGGCAAGGTCTGTGAGGACAGTGGAGTGGAGCAGGCCTTCATCCCCCCAGATTGGGAGACACTCCCATCCATTGTTTCCAGGCAAGTGTTTGGGGAGCCACTATCTGTAATCACATAACCCAAATCCCAATGTTATACCAAAGTGCTAGTGCTTCAAATAAAGTATAACTCAAGCTGTGGTGGGCACAAAGTGTCTATACCGTCTTGGGAGTGTGGTGCCTCCTCCTTGCTCTCAGGATGACTACCTGGTTCGTCTCTAGTTTTCTCTTTCGTCTCGTACATTTTGCGGATCACAGATGTGGGTGTAAATGATGGCGACAACTGTGGAAGTTACCCAGTTAGTTACTGACAACTTGTTATTGATGTGTCATTTAGCAAGCCCAGTAACTCATTTTTCCCCTCAGCACTAAAGTCTCAATCTAGTATAAGCTAATGGAACTGTCATAGGTGCAATGAATTATAGTCATTGTAGTTCACCAACATGCTTTTGGCGCTTGGTAGCATTAAATCTAGATTGTATGAAAACTACATATGTGACAATCACCAGCATCATGCATTACAACCCTGAAATTAATACAA
>CABFOQ010024325.1:3049-20371 GCA_900660455.1 Gephyroberyx darwinii
ACCTCTAAAGTAACGTAACTGGCGTGGCTGGAGCTTACAGTCCAACTCACACTATGAATTGTAGGGACCGTGAGCACAAAGCCTCCCTCTCCATTGCACAACATAAAGCCAGAGGTTTTCAGATGTTTTCATATCACAGACCCCCCAAAAACACACATATTAGGCTGTGGACCCCCAGTTTGATGCCCCAGTGACGCCGTATGGGAAGATTGTTGTTGTTGAGGGTTGAGCTGTATGTTTATCTGGAGATAATAGTGGTGAGAGTGAAACCTGTGGACCCTGATCCCACAAATAAATATCCCAATGTGAAAAAATACATATTCTCTATTCATGGTTACATTAGAAAACATGATGTTTGATATTGTTTGGTTTTTTGTCAGCCCATCCTGGTCCCACGTTGTCCCTCTACTTCTTTAACCTCCATTTAAACTTGACTCAGCCTTATAACCCTTAACCCTAGGATAGTTTTTCCTCAAGTTGTAACCATGCTGCTGCTGGATGTTTTGACTGAATCTCACCTTGGTGATAGTTGAAAAAGACTAACCAGGGCCTCATAGCGCTAGGTTATGGGATATCTCCAAGCTGCATGAGGCCCCCAGAAAATAGCAGGCTTGTACAAACAGGGCTTTTGTCTATGTGCTTCTCCTTTCCTCTAACATCCAACACAATGTCTTTTCTTGGAGGCGGCTGTGGTGTAAAGAAAGAGGCATGTTTTAACAGCCGCAAAGGGTCAAAACAGTGTTAGTTTTGTGATTGGCCTCTTTGTCCAACCCTCGCTGTCAACAGAGATTAAATAGCCGTGCTTCTACTGCTCACAGCTGTAGCGAGGGATACCGCCGCAACCGGTTACCACATTATTTCACTCATAAGTTAATAATTACTGTCATCATGAGTGGATGTGGAATTACGGGTTAGAAAAGGTCGAGGGAGGCGTGTGTGCTGCGTGTAAATAGTTGAAATTAAGTTGTGTGTTCAAATATTTGCCATAAATGAGGTCAGTGTACGTCCGTCCTCCCAAACCAAGACCACTAAGACCACGTGAGATAGATGGAGAACTTCTGCCAAACCCAGTTCTGGATTTGTATTTTGGTTTCCCTGAGGTTAGAAGAGTTATTGGACTATTTATCTGACAATATTTACTCACCACCGACATTCATTCTCATGTATTTTGAAGCAGTTTGTCATTCTCTACACATTTAACAACTGTCCCAGATCAGATGTATTCCTCATTTGATGTTTCAACATCGTTGGGCTCCATTGGGTTTGTTGATGCACCTTTTGATTTTCCTTAAACCAAGATGAGCTCAAACAAGGCCTCCATGACCATTCATGACCAACCCATATCCTCCTTTGTGTGTGTGACTTTGTTTTTGTGTTTGTATGTGTGTGTGTGTTTATAGATCCTCTCTAATCTGGTGATGGAGACCCTCCACCCAGAGTTGAGAAACCTGATTGGTCCTCGTCTAAAGGGGAAGATGCAGCAGAGACAGAGAAACTGGATGCTGGTGAGTTCCTATTAAACCGTACAATGTGACCATTCATATGACCATATTCCAAACAAATGTGCACATGACTGCAAACAAAAGGACCAAAGGGACATACGGTACAATAAATAAGTCTCTGAATCCCAGTTTTGCTCTGAGATGGTGTTTTCTCCCCTGCAGATCTCTGATGCGATTTACAAGCAGGTGCTGTCTCAGACCAGAGGCCAGTACGAGGCCTTGGTTCAAGCCTGCGAAGCCCAAAGGCCTCCGCTGGACGCTGCCCTGCGCACCGACATGGACCAGATCATCACTTCCAAAGAACACGTCAGCGGCAAGATCCGAGGTAAAGAATAAAGGATCGGCAAGCATCAGAGGTTTACGGTGATGTTCTTCATGACTTCTGGGGACGATTTGAACAAAATCATATACAAGAAATAATAACTACTAGAATTTGACAAATGAATGGAGATTGTTTTATTAAAAAGGTAACCCAATAGTTGGTTGTTGGATAAATGATATTGGACTAGATGATCAGTGGCGGATGGATGGATGGATAGGTAGTAGTTCAGTAGCACAATCTCAATTTACGTACTTCTATCTGTCCAGACATCATGCTGCAAACAGCACCGTGTAATATGAGCTGCCCTGTTCTCAGATGGAGGCTCCATTGTTTTTCCTACCATTCAGTTCAGTGACATGTCGCTGTGGTTTCTCTGGTTCAGGCCTTATTGGCACCGTGAAGCGATCAGACTGGTCATTGAATAACACTACGCTGCTCAGAGGCATCGTGTTTCTGCTGAGTTTGTTTGGAGACTTGGCACCACATTGGCCTCTCCGCCAGTGTAACCGGGCCTCCCTCGCTCCAACACACATCCCCAACAACTCCTCTCTGACGCTCTTCTTTTACTCGCCGTCTTTCTTGTCACCGCTTTCTCTTTTGTCGGCCCGTACTCGCTTTCATACCCGAGTCTCACCGTTCCTCTCGCTCCCTTATTCTCTGGATTAGCCATTTTCTGCAGCAGCAAAACAGCCACCCTTTGAGCCAGTCACCTTTCCATTTGAAAGTGACTTGGCACAAGCCACTCATTTTTTTCTTGTTTATTGTTCCCCTTTGAGCTAGAGTTGAGGAACTGCATTCCATCGCCTGCGCTGTATAGGTCGATTCTAACTTTATCAGCACTTCAGGTCCACTGCACAAAACGATGAGGGTTCAAATAACGTGTGCATGCATGTCAACAATTTGAGAGGAGTTGTAATCCTAGTCACACATTTGATTTTGGCATGTATGTTGTCACCTGTATTTTATGGGTCACTTGTAGCACTGAGGTTTCAGCTCTGTTTCTAGTGCTTGCTGACATTTGGTGCATCTGACAGTCCTGCTCTTTCCATGGAAGCCTCACAGTTTCCAGAGTATTGACTCAAACATTGCTCATCACCACACACATACCAACCAAATAAACATCATAATTACACTGTAATGACTTCTTGGCGTTGTCCCTCTTAGTCATGCCTTTTGGTCAGGGTCCATTCTTTGACTGATTCTTGACCATGCTGTGGTGCAGAGGTTTGCGGCATGTGAGGTGTTTATAGACTGTAGTGAGTAACCAGGAATTCTTCGTCTCGCCACCCCTGTCGCAGCGCTGGTGTTGCCCAAGGCCGAGCAGCTCCTGCGGGGAAGTGTCCAGCCGTACGTCAGCTCCATCCTGGAGGCCCTGATGGAGCCCACTAGCCGAGGTTTCGCCGAGGTCAGGGATGTTTTCTTCAGGGAGCTGGTAGAGATCAGCAAGAACTTTCTCAACGGAGGGGGCAAGGACAAACTGGGAGAGGTGAGTTGCGTTTGTCTGGAAATCAAACCTCTTTTGTGTTTTGTGTGGCATCCTGAAATGTTTGACTTAGAGGACACGCTAATGTTAGACCCTCTTAGCTTAGGCCTCATTCAGCCATACCATCAAATTTACTGATCTAGCTATCTAGCTATTGTTGGCGTCATTGCAGAGCTAGCCTTAAAGTATGACTGCACTCTGCCTCTCTGAAAGAACAAAAGCCCTCTCTCGTCCCATGTATTCTCATTCTCCTCACATAATACCTCTTTCACCATGATCCTCCCCCCTTTCCCTCACTCCATCCCCTCTGTCTTCAGCATATGGATAGGATGTCCATGCTCGCCTTCCACCCCGTGAAGATGCAGAGCTGCTATGAGAAGGTGGAGCAGCTGAATCTTGAGGGGCTGCAGCAGAGGTTCGATGTCTCCAACCCCTCTGTGTTTGTCCAAAGGGCTCAGATCCTGATGAGAGAGGTGAGGAGCCACAGCCCTTCTCCATATGCACAGAAACAGCATAGACCAAAACAGTGTAAGCGTGGTTAAAAACACCACTGCCGGTTTGCCACAGAATTGCTACTTCATAGACAAGGAACACCATGAACCTTTGTGTCATCTCTTGTGAAGGCTTTACCTCCACCTAGTGGAGAAAAAGAGTACTACATTTTCTCATATACAAATGATTACTAACTAAGAGGTTTATAGTGGTGGGAAAAAACAACTGGCATCACTGGATTTCTTTGTGACATTGTATAACCCATAATTTCTTCTTCCTCTTCAGCAAATGGACAATGCAGTGTACACATTTGAGCAGCTGCTGCACCAGTCTTTGGAGAACCAAGGAGAAGAGAACCTGTGCAAGACCATCCAGCGGTGCCAGGACAGAGTTCTCAAGGTAAAACATGGAACGTGTAATATAGACGACAACAGAGAAGTGATACAGCAGACGAGTGGAGGAAGGTGTGAAAGACAGGACAGATAAATGATGTGCCGATGAGTTGAGTCAGTTGATGACAAGATATTGATGACGAGGTTTGTTCACAGTTACCAAAGTCAATAGAACAACATATGTAGATAGATGGATGCATGGATGGAAAGATAGATGGATTAAAGGAATGGAGGGAGGGATGGATGGATGGAGGGATGGATGTTGAGATTCATGAACAAATTAACAGACTGTAGAAGTCAGTTGAACTCTCTCCTCGGTCTGAAATGCTCCACCATCTAGCTCCTCGATGCACTGTTGGATTAGTTCAAGAACCTTTGGGTTTGAGGCAGGAGAGAAACATGAATGATACCTGGTGATGATGGATGAAATCTAGATGAGTTGATAGACAGATAAAAAACTAAATACCTGGACAGAACAAAAATTACTCACTTTATTTGTTTCTTGCTTCTTCACTGTCAGAAATACGATTACGACAGCAGCACGGTGCGTAAGAAGTTCTTCAGAGAGGCTCTCCTCCAGATCATCATCCCGTACATGCTGAAGCAGCTCTCCCCAACCTACTCGCCTGTGAGTAGCACTATCAACGCAAGGTCTCACGTTATTCTTCTCACCACTTTGTCGTTCTATTCTGTCCTAAACTTGCAAATCTCTGACTAGCTTTGTCCGTCCACCTCTTTCTTGCCCTGTCATTACTGTAACCTTAGACTTGCCCCTCTATTAATTAGCAGGTTCACCTGGGTCAGTTGTTGAAAGCTCTTCTAACCCCATCGGTATCTCCTCTTTCTCTAGGAGCTGCCTCGGTTCCAGGAGCTAATCTTTGAAGACTTCTCCCGTTTCCTGCTAGTGGAGAATGTCTTTGAGGAGGTGGTGCTGCAGTCTGTCACCAAGGACATAATGATGGGTGAGGGCCGAGACCTTAAGACGTAGGAGTGGTCGTGGTCATGATGGTGGTAGTTATAGTGGTAGTGGTAGTAGAAGAAGAATAAGCAAGTGCCTAAGTGCCTTCTCAAGGGAACTTCAGTCGTAGTTGTTGAAGGGAGAGGCTTTCTCATCCACTCCCCCCATCCAGACTTTAGCAGATTTAGCAGATTTGAACCAGTGACCTTCCATTCACAAGCTTCTCTATATACTAAGACACCCATTGCTACTAATGGTAATTGGGCAAGACAAGGCGAGGCAGCACATAGAGCACATTTCATACACAAGGCCATTTAAAGTGCTCTACATAGAGCATGTAATACATTATAAAAGAAATACAGAATAAAATAAAATGTGGCAGTATTCCCATTACTTTCCCAATGGGGTGCACAATATTGTTGATTTTCTCTAGATTCGTTTTTTTGATTTTTAGGTCAGAGATCCAGATGTTTCAGAACACCAAGTCCGGGATCAGGAGGCCACTGATAAAAAACAGTAGTCTTTTGTGATTTGGAAATTGCAGTAGTTTATCAAAATCATTGTGAAGCATCCCCCAGAATATCCAAATAATTTTCCAGCCATTTGTATAGCACTCTTTGTACTTACATAGAGGCTCTGGGCTGGCCATCAGGGAAGACCTTGGGATAGAGAAGAAACCAAGCTGCACACATTTCCTTGAACCGTCTAAATTTCATGTGTATACTTGTATGAAGTAAAATATCATTTAGCTTAGCTGATAGTTGATAATACAATGACTGACTGCCTTCTTGTGTTCTTTCCCCAGCCGTAAAGGAGGCAGCTGTCCAGAGGAGACACAACCTTTACAGGGACAGCATCGTTTTGACTAACAGTGACCCCAACCTGCACCTGCTGGGGGAAACCCCATCTGTGGACTGGGCCGCCAAATTTGGTGGTGAGGAACCAGAGACCCCTGTGGGTGGGGGTGTTGAAGGCAGTGGGTCTGGGAGAAGACGCAGGCAGGTGGTGTCTATGATCCAGCTGGACGGGCTGCCTTTGCCCTATGAGTCCTGCATGGAAGTTCCGGGGGTGGAGCTTATTCCTGAGGAGGAAGGCGAGGTCAGAGGCGACGATGAGGAGGAGCCTGGCCTACCTGAAAGTCCCAAGTCCCCTGACAGTGTGCATGAGATCAGGGACCTGATCAATCCAGTGGTGGAGGTAGAGGTGCCAGTCTCAGAGGAGAACCAGACCAGCCTGACCAATGGGACAGAGCCAGGATCAGGCACCATCACCATGGAGGATGGAATACAGGAGGAAGTGACGCTTATCACCACTGTGCTGGAGGGCGTCCCCAGGAAATCACTCCGAGACAAGAAATCCCCACAGGAAATGGTCCAGCAGCTGGTAGGAAACAGGAAGTTGGAAGTCGATAAGGAACATCAGGAAGACGCAGACATCAAGAGTGCCATACAGGAAATAGAGATAGCAGTACAGGAAGATCACAGTGAACAGATTGCAGTTCGCGTCACAGAATCAGATGCTGACTTAGCACCGCCTCCACTAACCAAAGACTCCGTTCCTCGTTGCCGTGGTGACAGCGGTTTTCAGTCACCAACCAGCGAGGGTTTGGGCGAAGGCGAGACTCAGCCAGCCACTAACGGGCTGAAAGGAGAGGACCAAGTGGTTGACCCAGTAGAAGTGGAGGTGGTTGTAGAGCAGGGAGACAACACTCTGCACAGTGACTCTGAAACCGGAGAAAACGTTGGTGAGAAAACGCCACATTATGCGTCAGATGTACTTTGAGACAAAAGAGACAAAAGTGGGAATTCATATTTTTGTAGATTTTAATTAAGGGTTGAATTTGAAGTGTTTCTTCCATTTTCATTTTCATGTACACGTGCATCTATTCTCCCATCCTCTTTGGACTAATTACGACGTTTCTTCCGTGATTATGTTGTCTCATATTTTCTCTATGCAGTTTAGTGAACCTCATCGCAATTTTGTTTTCATATCTTGTGTATGACACTGAATGAACATGTTAACATATCTGACTCACCTGTGTGTCCTTTGGTGGAAACATCATTTGAGTGAAACGCTACTGTGTCAAGTATAAATATCCACACTACAGAAACCCAGTATAAAAGGGCTGAGGGTCAATTGTAATGATCAGAGATCTTAACTGTAGGTGCAAGGATCACTTTCTAGTTGTAACAGCCTCTTAACTAGGCAGTAGGGGGTGCTATAATCAACCTTAAGATACAAACAGTTGTTTGGGGATTTGTATGTATATTTTTACTTTTACTGTTTATGTTTTAAACATGTTTTTTATGTAATATTTGTTGACTTTGGAAGCATTTCTTTTTATCACAAACGGCCTTAATGTTTCAACACTAGTTTGAGTACAAATCGCCAGGGAACGCGTGACCATATAAGGTCTCAGTGGGACTTCCATGAACCTTTAATCTGGTTTATAGTCTATAACCTCGTCGATGCAAAAAAATGATTTTGTATTTGTGAATGAGAAAATGAAACGGGAATCTCTCAGGAATCAATGCAACCAGCAGGGGGTGCTAGTCAGCATTACACAATCTGTACTGACAAAGGGTTATTCTCTCTTGGCCATTTGTTCACAGTAGGGAAACTGAATCATGGTGTCAGTATCTGTTCCAGGGAAGCTGATAGTATAGTGGTCCATAAAAGCTGGAGGTTTGTTGCATGCACCGTTGCATCGTGTCATCTCAAAGCTCTAATGTTTGCATTATTACACTTAAGTTGGTCTAGGACTGATTCACTGTTCGGCCAACATGCAGTTTTTATGGACATACTCTAAAGTATACGATAGTTGACAAGAGGGGCTGCATTTAATACTTTACTAGTAGTACTTAGTGCCTTAATTCCTTCTCACCGCCCCTCAAATCTCCTTCGGTTCTGTGTGAGTTACATATGTGCTCTTTTGAGTTAACCATTGCCACTGTATATATCTGAGGCACATCTGTCTCGACTGGGCTGGAGATAACTTCCTAAGATCCATTACTTACAATGGACGACTGCTGACTGTCACCTCTGGTTTATTTATTATAAAATCTATATGTGTGGTGAATAACACACAATTGTCAACCATCTTATACTTGTATTTTTGTTTAGTGCTTTACCTTCCTTAAATATATAAATATATATGTATGGATGAATAAATAAGACGATTTTATCAACTCTACTCTTTATTATGATGAATTATTAGAGTTCATTTAATTCACAGTGACAGAAAACAGAAAATCTGTAAGAACATGTCATTCAACAGCAAACAACCTCAAAGTTTGTTCATGTACATAGTGTCTACTTCATTTTTGTTTCCTTAGTCAAAATCAGTTCAAATAAAGGTCAAAATACTCCCCTCAACCTGCTCTGATAGGAGGGCGTATTTCAATACAAAACACACATGAAATGTCAACTTTAAGGCACTGGGATGTTATTTTTTTTTTCCTTTATAGGTTGGTGGTTTGTAAATGATTGCCACAGAACCACATGACCCACTTTCACTATGTGCATGAGGACACGTAAGCAAGCGGTTTGTGAACCATGCGTTGGCGTTGACAAGACTAAAAACCACATGCATCACTCGTGTTAAAGTGGCAATTCCTCAAACTGTATTGTCTTGTGATCTCTGAGCACCTCTGGTAGTCCGCTTTTAGGTTTCATTACAAAATGCTATACATTCATCTTGAGAAAAATAATTACCTGAAATTCACTCAATATTTCAGATATTTCATAAATATTTCTTTGAGTTTTGCTTTTGAGCCAATAATCCTTTTAGCAGAGTAGGTAGCACTTTTTCTAAATCTCACTTTGGAAAGAAACTCATCAGTCATGTAGTCATACCTTTATCAAGTGAAAAAAAAAATGCCTCAATTGCAAACGAAAAAAATAATGTGCATGTTTCAAACTTAGAAGCACAATTTACAGAAACAATCGTGATAAGCTGAGCTACCACAGCCTACCTGCAACGTTGTCTGCCATGCATAGTGAAATGCATTTCTCTTTGACTTGCCCCCCCCCCCGAGAGCTATAAAAATCTGATTTTACATAAACTGTTTCAGGTCTAACCGGCTCCAACGTGCATGCCATGCTCTGGGAAGGAAACAGACAAACTCAGGAAGGCTGAGAGGTTTTTCAATTTTACCTCTAGGCGTGTTGTCCCTTTTAGGTCCAGTCAGTATGTGTGAACATGAACAACTGGGTCCCAAAGCCAGAAACCAAACATTGAAACGTGATAAGATAGTCTAGAGCTTCCCCCTTAGTCAGTCAGGAGAAAGTGTCTGAACTCAAAACATTTTGGGTTTTCGTATCACGTTTTTATTTATTAGTGTTGTGCAGCATCTCCCAGTTACCAGTATCACGTTTTCCTACTCACGCTATTCATTTTCACAAGTACTTACTGGACCTTGCCAGGGCACGGGAACGACAAATGGGAAGTGGAAGTGGTTTTTCCGATTTAACATCTAGTCCGTTCGACACCGTTTAATCCAGACACAAAAACAAACAAGACGCCCTCCGTCTTTTTCCTCAGTGTCTCAATTCTCCAGACCGTCACGCGTGACGCAGTAGAGGGAAGGCTACGAAGTAACCCATGGCCGAGCCCATGATGACCCCCAGGAAGATCCAGGTGTTGTAGGACATGACGCACAGCATCAGCAGGTAGCCCAGAGACACCTGCACTATGTGGAGGGCCGTCTGTATCCCGTGCAACACCCAGCTGAGGAAGAGGAGGAGGAAGGGGAGAATTAGTACTATTGCTAACCAATACATCCATATTTGAACTCTGATACATTGATATATTGATATACTGCCCTGTGACACTGAAGGAAATAAACCAACCCTATTGTCTGACTCGATATATACCACATAGGTTAATCAATGACAGAACTGAAGGAAGTGGAAACGACGTCATTTTAGGAGGGTTGTTTTTAGGATTTCAAGTTCATACTCACTAAACTCCCATTCTATTTTTTTTCAAATATCTTAAGGATGATTTTGCCTTTTGGATATTTTAGTGTAAAATGACATGAGAAAATGGGGAAGGTGTCGTGTCATGACACCGCGGCAGCACGTTACTTATAGCTTTTTATGTTGTCCCGATAATACGTGACAGATAACCAGTTATATTCCACATGGGAACCTTACCCGTTCCTGGTGCTACAAGCGTTAAGGCCAGTGCGGACCAGAGAGGATTCGGAGGGACTGTTTGTCAGCACGGTGTTACTATCCCTGTGGCACTGCGAGGAAGGGGAGTAGCGTGAAGCGAAGGAGTAAGGAGAGTGACCCCCGGCCCCCTGAGGACGATTCCCCAGCGAGATCCTCCACACTTTGAGGAGCTCGTAGAAGACTGTCAACAGGAAGACCACGAACACAGACAGCAACATCCCTGGAGACGAAGAGACAACCGCACACAAACACGATGACCTCACACAGCTGAACGCAGCATCACACTAAGGCACTAAAGATAGCAACAACAAAAACAAGAACTATGTTTCTGCCTTTAGTCAGCATGTCTGACTGTCATCACTAGTATTTATAGACAGCTCGGACTGGGTAGTTCAGCTCGGTGCAATACAGTGGAGTATTGTAAAAGCATAACAGTTAAAGATTACACAATGTTCTAAATCTACTCAAAAACACACTCGCCTCCAGCTCAAAGTCACACCTTCCTGCGTGTTTACACAATACCCCTGCATGTCTTCCTGAGATAAACTGGTTCTGGAGAGTTTGTCGTTGCTCGGAGGGGGAATTCTCCTGAGGTGGTGATACTGCTGGGTGGGTACCCGAGCGGCTTACCTGCAGGCCCGTGCACATCCCAGAAGTCAAACAGCAGCTTCACTCTGCTCGACACCTCGAAGGTCATCTATACACGGAGAGGGGGAGTTAAAACAGTCCTATTCGCTCCTATAACGGCTGATCTAGGAGCAGATTACGCACAATGAGAGTGTAAATGAAAAGCTCTGGTTGTTATTGTGTTAAAGGGGATGGCCAGTGATGCTCGTGACCTTTGGAAGATGCTGCCTGAAGAGCTTGGGCTGGCAAAAACAGTGTCTGGTAATCACCTCTTCACTTTTACACAAGGGCTTTTACATCATTTGGTTTTGCCTATGGTGACGGCCCTACCGATGGCCGACAACATACTGCAGAGTTGGTAATTTACTTCAGTACATAACAAATCACAAACAATTTTGGTTAAGCGTGTTTATTTTTGTTTTAAATTATGACAGTTTCCGATTTGAGTGCACGCATTTTGGTTAACATTTAGCGTTCATAGGTTTGTTTTGGTGTTTGTTAATATATATTACCTTGTTCTTTGTTTCTCCACATGCTGCTGAGCAATCTGCCCAAAAGAGGTGCTCAACTTTGAGGCGCCCTTTTATGCTGAAAACAAGACGTGGAAGAGACCAACTTCCTGTGCTGGGCGGGGAGAACGCTAAACAAAAGACTTTCTTAAAGAATGGCAGCATGTGGAAATTCCCTTTTGTTTGGTTGTATTAGTATTTTCAGTATTTACAATTACGGTTCACTTTATTTGTATTTCCTCATTATTAGTTGTTGGGTTTATTTGGGGTCTTTTTGTAATTGTCAGGAATTATGTTTCCCCCCTTTGTGTCTGTGTAGGCTAGCCCATGAGTATATATACTATATACCCCCCTTTGTGTCATTTGTTAGGTCAGGTTTGTTAAGTTCAGTTGTGTTATTGGTTTGTTGGTCTCAATTTAGTTAAAGGACTCAACTTTAGTATTTCTTTCCATGTCCTTTTTCTTTGGTTTAAACATTTGCAACTTTGTTTTTTTCTATTTTGATTTGGTGAAAGAAAGTCTTAATTATCTAAAAATGATCCTTTACTGCGGGGCCCTGACACTATCTTTCTATGTTCTTATTTAACCCTGTTTTTAATCCACGTCTGGCAGTTGTATTTATCTCACTGGCTTGTACGTATTATGTCTGTAAAACTCTTTGCAACTATGTTAAATTGCTATACAAATAAGGTTTATCGTTATTAGCTGATAAGTGAGGGTCTAATTATCAGTGCTCCTATTCTGAGAAACCTGATTAGTACGTGCCCAGGTGATATAACAATGCTGAGGTCGCAATCCAAGATCACTGATCTGAGAACTGCTGCGAGGCTCTGATCAGTTCATTACACCCCATCTTCTCCTCATTCTCAATTTTCTGGTGCAGTGGCTTGGAAATGATTGATTACTGATCTAAGCTAACTTGTTGCTTACTTTTTCTTAATAGGCCAGTAGATGTATACACTTTTTTCTTTTTTATGATGCTTCTGTTGGTGAATCTGGTGAATTCATACAATGTTCCTGCAGACTTTCCTCTGTACGCTGTTGATACACTGCTAAACTCTGCATCTGCTCTCGTCTAGATTTCTTGGATACCACGGATTCCATCAATGCATTTCAGCAATGCGGAGCAAATGTCCATGCAGCTGATCATGCCCACATCAATTAGAGGGTGTATAGTCCTACAAAAGCAGACTCTGTTCTGTTGCTGCTGTTGTAGGTGTGTGACGGACAAAGGAATGTGCTCAGTGTGTGTGTGTGTGTGTGTGCGATTGTGTCCGAGACTGAGGGAGTCTGTTGCTCTCTCTTCCCTGCTAATTCAAGACCTGTCCATGTTTTTCCACAGCACATCTGCGTCTGTCACCAACTGCACGCTTTATAGGGCATTTGTAATATGCATGTGGTGCAACATGTACTGTATATGGTTCCTATCTTGCAGGAAACAGAAGAGTGATATCAGCTGAAAAAACAGGACCTACAGAACAGCCAAGAGATACAGCAACCCAGTTTAATTACGCAATTTCAACTGAACTTGCTTTTTAAACTGTTTTATGGACATTAAAAGCGCTTTATTCGCAATTCACAATAAATGTATAGAGATTTGTCATATCAACAACTTAGATGGTGACACATTAAATACTGGCACACGTGCTAAAGGGACAACAGAACCTCATATGGTGCAAAATGAGATATAGTCAAAGGTAGGTGGAGAGAATACTTGAGGCACCACCTGCACAATAACTCAAATACAAATGACTGAATCAACAAAACAATTAATGCCGGGTATGGTGGTCATTATGAGCTTATCTTTCAATCCGCTTGAGAAGGCTTTACCATGTACCTGCCAGTGTGTGTACGTCAATAAAAACCAGTGAGGTGGAGAGGATGAAACAACAAACACTGACTGCATTCTGTGTACTGCAAACATTCACGGTACACTTAAAAAGTTTCAAAAACGAAACTTGACATTGACCATTTTGCAGTGACCGTGACACACTGTGGTATATTTTCTTCTCACATGCACCATATGTCTGACTCAGTAACAATGCCTAGTATCCATAAAGTCTCTCTATAGATATTATAGAAATATTAAAGTGGTTTTTCCATTGTTCTATAAACTCTGCCTCACTCTCACACACATAGAAATGCTACAACGCATGCTAACCTGTACACTACCAAAACAATACCAGTCTTTGTAAATGATGCTGTAACTGTTACAAAAACAAGACTTACAGGCATCATGATCAACTTGCTTCGCGCAGACAAAGAAGACAAATTAAGTGGTTATCCGTGACTCTGGGTCCCCATCGTAGGCGAGTGGTCGGCTACCGCTGGATCTATGTGGTAATGTGCGAGGTTAGTGCACAGCGGTACTCAAAAACTCAGTTATTCCAGCAAGACGACAAATCGCGACAGAGGCACAGTTAGCCTAGTGGAGTGGAATGGGGTCGCCACCATCCCCTGCCTCGTGACGTTACACAATAAACAGAGGGCTGACGGTAAATGTAGTTGTAGTGTTGAAGAAAACGTTAGTCCTCAAAGACCTAAGTATCAAGATAGTTACTACAAAGATATATCATATTCCAGCCTGTGGAGACCCTTAGAAGGGTCCGCCTCTGGACCAGAATAACGTACGACCATCTAAAATGACGATATGGATCAACCGTCAGCTAGCATGATAGCTAACTAATGTACACAGCACACACGCTTCATGAATTCGGTACTGACGTCAGACGTAAAACCCCGCGAAGCATGCGCGAAACGGGAGCACCGTCTCACCAAAATTGTTTTTTTTACCAATTAAAATGTATGTCACGGTCTGTAGTCACTATCAGTAGCTTACTAATACTTTACACACACGTAGTTTGACTACTCAGATATGTCTCTAGCAAGAAAAGAAGAGATTGGACAGACTGTACGACACACACTCGCAGCCAAAACAGACCGAAGACGGAAGTAAACAGGAGTGAAACTTGTTGCTCTGCTATGGTATCCTCGTCTTTGCGCCTGCCTGTGTAGTTGCGACACCTGCCGTAAGACGTCCATATGCTTCAATCAATAATGTTCAAGCCCTGCAACAGTTACTCACTGAATCGTTGTATGAACGCGTTCGCCATAACTTTATCTAGGAGGAGCTGAGACTGACTTGGCATTTAACTGGCCAGTCACTTTAGGCTCCTGCTGTACATAAAAAAAGGGTTCATTTTATATTGTTTCAATGTTAATTTGGGGTTAAATCAATGATCAAATAACATGAGTTGAAATAACAGTGAACCCTGATGTTGGATCAACATTCTGTGAAAAAGGGTGCACAACTGATAAACACGCACATACAAATTGGAAAACATCAGTGACGGATTAAAAGAACATGAATCCCAAGCCAGAATGTGCAGTGTAATGTAAAACGAGGTGCATGGGCACCATCTGCAGGGGGAGGGCAGTCTTTAATACATAATCAGCTGAACATCATGACACAGAGGGTATGGGTTTATAATCCACAATAAAAATCCATCACCATCAAAACCATTTTGTCACAGTGCATCACACTACATGACTTCACATTAAAGTTATCTCTAACATCAAAAATCATCCAGAATAACAGAAGATAATAGGTGGAAAGTTTTGGAGTGATGGCAAAGGTCATAAAACGTTCAGGAAATATTTCAGGCAACACAAATTAGCCTGCAATGGGTGCAGTTGAAAGGGCCTAAATTCAGTGATCTTCAACATTACCAACAACCAATGAGTGAAAGTATCAGAACCACCTCTAAAACTAGAAATGGAGCAAAGATTGCATGAAACAGGCACAACTGCGACATCTTGTGGCTGGTAGTGGATGTTGCAGAGGCAGCTTGTCCCTTGCTGAGCGGTGCTTGTGGTCTGTGAATGACAAGGACATTTTATAAGCTATGTGGACGGTGGTAGTATCATAGGCGGCTATGGGGTATGGGGTAATGACCACTGCAAAAATCAGCGACCACATAAGGAACCACAGGGGTTGTTTTTTTTTTATCATATAGGCTCAACACCATCACCTCCATAGATACCAATCTAGGATGACTGGGCAAACCATGCTGCCTCATTCCTGTTTGCACCATATTTCATTCAGGCTGTTAATATCCATTAGAGTCACATATTAGAGTCTTCTGCTGGGAAACAGTTTGCACCATGGGCCTAATTGAAGCTAATTTAGAACAAAACATCTAAATCCTGACAATATAGGTGAAACATGTGAGATTGCATTGCAGGAGAGGTGCAGTGAGGAATTACATATATGGGAGACAGACTCTGACACCACCCCGGGTGATTTTCTGGGGTTATGGCCATATTTTCCGGTTCAGTGCTGATGTTGCTATTATGCTATTATGCAGTTAGCCTTGTTTGGGTGTGAAAGTTCAAACAAACATGCTTACGCAAAGTTAGTCTCTCATTCCTGTAACTTGAAAAAAGAAGAGGAACTGTTCAGAAGATGAAATTGCAGTTATGAACCTTCCGTTGTGGATTAAAGTGATAGTGCCAGTCCAAATAATAGGTGTAACTTATGATGATAATAATAATAATAACAATAATAATAGTTGTGATATAATAAGATTTGTTAAGTCATTTCAAAACTAAGTTACAAAGTACTATCATAACTTATGTACTAATAATAATTAAATTAAAGCAATTCAATTGAAATATCTGCAATAAACTAAACACAGTAATACAATTTTTTAAAAATGAACAGTCTTCCAGCCTGATGTCTTCTTGCAGTGTATTGCAGTGGATGGAGACAATAATTTCAAAACCATAATCTTTAGTTTTTAGTCTTTGATTAGTCTGTGCCTTACCTGAAGACCTAGTAGACCTGTAGTCCCTCTAACTCCATATGAGCAGCCATATGGAGTTAGAGGGACTACAGTGTAGTTTTGAACGACAGTATTAATTTGCTCACATTTAATCCAGAAAAACATCAAATGTATTCTAAACTACTGGAGGTCAATGTAATAAAGTTTTGAAGTGTTCAATAGTACAGTTTGATGTACAACCTGATCAATGATGAGAAAGTTATTCCAGGGTTTTCATTCCTTTCACAAATTTTATTTTAGTATTATTTTTATTGGAGTATTTTACTCTTCTGTCCTTCACAACATTAATGTACTGTATATCCTTTATTTGGAAATAAAATACATGGTTTTGCGGGCCTTTCATTTTCTTTATTTTGAGTGCGTATGGCCATTCAACAAAGGTAAAGCTTTTTTAAAAAATATTTATTAAATCCTCTAAATGACCATCTGAAACTGATTCTGATTGCTTGCAGTGGAAGAAGATGTGAAAGCAAAAGAAGATAGGCGAGTTTCTTGATGGACTGGGACACAGTATACCGATGTTAAATGACCTCGCTCTTCGACCCCCTGCAGTTTTCCTGCAGTACAAACCCCTCAGTGGATGATGCCGTTAACATGGGCCTACAAGTGGGATCCTTGCTCCTGCACCAGGATCCTATTTGTTGACTGTACCAGCATTCCCAGCTTCACATCAGTCCCCCAGTCTTCTTGTCTTTCAAATCCTGAATACAGCAAGTTATCGTCACCATCATTCAAATCTAGTGTTGGAAATTATATATTTGGCCAAGGCAAGAGTGTCTTGTCTCAGCAAGACTAAAATACTAAGGCTGTCTGGAGGCCTCTTTTACAATACAATACAGGCCTTTTGGTTGCCTTTAATCAGTTGGAAATTAACACGAGAGACATGATGCTCACAGGTCTAGAGGAAGGTGACAGAAATACGTCCACTTAACTCAATTAACAGAGGGACAACAGACAGAGGCAGAGAGGGAGGTGTTGGGATGAAAGGATCTATGTGAAATAGTACATGGATGAG